>JAANYP010000154.1:0-57500 GCA_020465985.1 Centrapalus pauciflorus
CAATTGTAGCCAATATCTTATTACGAATAATTCCGACAACTTCAGGAGAAAAAGAGGCATTTACCTATTACAGAGATGGTGCGATTTGATTTTTTTTTTTTATTACTCTCAGTCGTACGAGAAATACACATGATTCGTGATCGGGAAAGAAAGAAAATAAAAAAAATATACGCTTGTTGAAGGTAAAGTTTGGAAATAGAACAATTCCTTCTGTCGTGTATCCTCGATTAATGCAGCCTCAGATGCTATTTTTCAATTCTCGATTCTAGTATTGAGCGAAAGGTTATACCTATAGGTTCGGTATTACAGGTCAATCCCAGTTCACTAGTACCAATAGGCAGCAGAGGGGAAGAAGCACTACACCTAGGAATCAACAACATGAAAACTTTGTTATAAATTATCCCTTTCTTTAGTAGGCTTGGGACTCAAAGAATGGTTGGGACAACAAACATCCATCTCGTTTGTATTTTGGATACCCGTATAACCATCGAAGGCTGTTGAAGTGACTAATTCCTGGAAATTGGGAAGCGTTGAGAACAAAGAAATTGTTGGAGTGATCATTTCTCTCTAGTACCAATACGTTTGATGTTAAGAAAAGATCTCTTGCAGGAAGGTTGGCTAGAGATTTCTTGTAAAAACACTAGCCCTACTCAGCTCATAATGATAAGATTTTCATCTTCTTTATCATTTTATCATTATGCACATAAGGGAGGAGCCGTATGAGATGAAAATCTCATGTACGGTTCTGTAACGGAGATTCTTTGAATTGAATGACGACCGTAACGGATGTCAACTCAATCCGAAGGAAATTATGCGGAAGCTTTACAGAATTATTATGAAGCTATGCGACTAGAAATTGATCCCTATGACCGAAGTTATATACTCTATAACATAGGACTTATCCACACAAGTAACGGAGAACATACGAAAGCTTTGGAATATTATTTTCGAGCGCTCGAACGAAACCCATTCTTACCACAAGCTTTTAATAATATGGCTGTGATCTGTCATTACGTGCGACTATCTCCACTATAGAAAGAAAAAAGTAAAGAAAGATCAAATTTATGATTTTATGATTTTATGTAATACATACACGGAATTTATGATTTTATAAATTCAACTCATCTGATAATGTCCATACAACTGGTCTTTTCGCGTAAACCTATGAGCTCACCAACAATTTTTGTTGACGTATTTTAGCGTGTATTTTCAGGTAATTAAGGCAAGTATGCCTCGGACGTATTTTACTTTCAAGCTTCCGCATCCATGGAGTCGCATGCATATTCAAATTAACGGAGATTTAGCTGCATTATTTTGGATATTTTAATTATGTAATTAAATTTCTGTATTTTGCGAACTCCTTTACTCATATCAGTCTATGTAAAACATTGCTATATTTTCAAGTTTCAATGATGTATTTTAAAAACGTCCATATAGTGGTCGTTCATTATGATTATGATTACGCTTCCGCACTCGTCACGCCTCGCTGCCAATCGCAGTAGCAGGGTGTGACAATATTCGTTTACAAGGTCGTGTAACAAGCTACAGGGTGGTGTAAAGCTTGAGCTACGCGCCCGCGTGGGTTTTGTTTACGCGGCCGCGTGGGTTGCAGTCACACCATCTTGTAGAAATTTTACACAACCGCGTAAGGAGACTGCTACACCACCGCATAAGAAATCTTACACGGCCACGTGAGAATTCAGAAAAAAAAATATATTTTAAGCGTTTATTTAGGGATGAGTTAGTGATATTGGGTTATTCCCTTGTGTTTCTAGGGTCTCGAGTTGATAGGGTCGGGATACGGGCAGGGAACCGAGACTTAAGGAGAGAGATTTTAGGGTCAGGTGAGTTTGCATGCTTTTCTGAGATACTTGTACGATTGTTTATTTAATACTTGCATGATCTTTTACTGAGCTTTCTTACGAGATATTATGAGTTTTATTACGAGCTTTTTATCGAGATGTTATCATGCATGTATTATCGAGCTTTATTGTGAAATGCATTTATTTATATAAGATTTGGAACACTTGAGCTACCGAGTTACTAAATCGTACGGCTGAGCAGGGGTCGAGTCGCTCCCGATTTCCTTTTGAGCTCCTGAAGACTGCTTTGTGCGGTCTAGGGATTTGGGTACGTGGATTCTTCCACACGGGTTGAGTACCTATTCTAAGCTATCTTGTGGGATCTCATATTACTTGTTCAGTAGAGAACGCTGGACATTTTTTTACTGAGTTTACTTTCTTTTATTGAGTTTTTATAATCGTACACCTAACACTTGCATTCTCACCAGCGTTAGCTGACCCCGTGTGTGTTGTGTGTGTTTTTCAAGTGATCAGACTTCTAGTAGGCCTGCTGGACCCAAGTAGGTTTACATGCGCATACTCGAGGAGTTAGCTACCTGTTGTAAAGGTAGTTATATTTTGGGGACTATTGGACACACTTCGGATATTTATGTAGTCGGAGACTTCCGTGACTTAATTTTGTAATTAAAAGTTTTAAAATTATCGGGTTTCCACATATGTGCTTTGGGAATAGTTAAGTATATTTTATATTATATTGCGTTGACGTGTTACTTACTTGGATTTGGGAATTAGTTCGAGGGTATTACAATTTATCATAAATATATATATATTTTTTTATAGATATATATCAATACTTATCATAAATATTATTTATATAAATTTACAAATATATATCGCTATTTTTATCCTTCTTTTAACCTTCTTGTTTTATTTATTTCTAATTCTCATACTTTTATTTATACATTTTACATGAATATAACCTTTATATCTTCTATTATGATAAATAAAATATTACGAAATATGTTTTTACTAATATTTTATTACTTAATTTTCAAAAACTTAATATTTTTTGTAGAATCATCTTTTTGCTCTTAATATATTCTAATAGGTTTATAAATAAATAAAATATACTTTCTTAATTAAATATGATTGAAAGAAATTTTAGATTTAGATAATATTGATGACGAAATGACAGTAAACTTTTTTTAAATAAATATATAAATAATATGACATATAGATTTTAATTTAAATTAGATTGACTATAAATAATGAGAGATGTTGTAATACCCATATTTCTCGCACAAATGTCACGTCAATAAACAATCATAAGTGGCAATAACGCAAGCATCTCATAGTACACATGTCATAGGATTAGCGGAAAACACCGTTAATTAAAAACTTTAATACACATGTCGTCATACATCATGTCACATGCTGATGTAATACATACACAACTGAACTAACTGTTAAACATTGACTAGTGATAGCTAACACAATGCTGATCAAGTACAGAATACAAATAACAGTTCCGAAGTCTAATAACAAAAGTTTACAAGCACCACGAACTCTGAACTACTTCGGCGGCTGTTGCTGTGACTGTGATCCCACGGTATGACTGCCTGAGACACGGAAGACTCGAAAACATAAGCTAGGAAGCTCGTGAGTAAGCGAGGGTTAGACTCTGCAGATAAAGCACATAGCATACACAACACACATATAGCTCAATACACATAACACAGCTCGGTGCACACACATATCTCTACTCAAAAGGGGACATCATTCCCCAGCTAACAGGCCGCACACAGCAGCGGTTAGCTCACAATAGGCACAAGAGCGACCTGACAATAACACTGACGTATATATACAGTCTCATACTTCATGACTGGTTAGGGACAGTCAGCCTGCGCGATCACATATCGCGGACACCTGCACTCAAACACATATAATACGTGTAGGGTAGAGGAAATCATACCTGCGTGCTACAACTCAGTCTCATACACATATATCACAATCACATAGACGACTCGTAAAACGCATGTGCGTTTAGAAAGAACTCGAGTACTCACCAATACCCAAAATCAACGGCAACTCAAATCTCTATCGTAGCTTGGAACGCGGTCGGCTCGAACCTGTAACACAACGGATCCCCACATATTAATGTCAACCAACGGATAAACAACATAACCCGAACACAATATCATAACTGGACTCAACCCGAAACACAGCTCCAACGAACTCTCGAAGCCCCAAAACCGACCCGACCAACCCTGCCCCAATCGCGGACGGCGCCCAGGAATCGCGGCCGCGGCCTCATCGCGGGCGCGTCTGGCCTATCGCGGCCGCGCTCACGACCTGCAACTGGTCTTCTGCTCGTCGTTCATGGCGGAAACCAGGGGTTCACATCCCCTAAATCCGTTTTTCAACACCCAAATACATAAGACTTATGTATAATAAAACCCATATAAATCCAGAAAACCAATTCTCATTATCACACACATACATACCTCGAATTTCAGCAATTAAAATCTCAAATCCTTACCTTTAAAACTCAAGAACTTCACTCCAAGAAGGTGGGGATCAACTCAAGCCTCGATTCTCCTTTGCTGCTTCAAAGTCTTCACACACACACTCAATCTCAGCTTCTATTTTTGGCAAAAGGGAGAAAAGGGTTCAAAGGAACTCACATAAATACGCTTTCTAAAAATAGAAAGCCCGGACCCGCTAAATCCGAACCCGATTCCACTTTTTCACAATTAATATCATTTCGACCCAATTAAATCCACGATCTCAATAATAATAATAATCCACTAATTATTAACTCAGAGACACGTATCACCCCGTCTCGACACGTTTAATCCATGAAACGGGATTCAATTGGAACAACGCAATAATATTAATATAATGAGCCAATAAATTAAATCCACGTACCAGACTCAAATCCGGGATGTCACAAATCCTCCCCTCTTAATAAGATTCCGTCCCGGAATCTAGCTCGAACTCAGGAACAGCTGTGGATATCGGCTCCTCATATCGGCCTCGGGCTCCCAGGTAGCGCTAGTACCCTTATGATGTCTCCACTGAACGAGTACTAACGCAATCTCTTTATTTCGCAACTTCTTCACCTTTCTGTCAGTCATCGCCTCGGGCTGCTCGACATATCGCAAATGATCGTCCACGGTGATCTCAGATAACGGCACATACTGATCGTCTTTGGCCAAGCACTTTCTCAGGTGACTCACATGAAACGTGTCATGAACTCCGGCCAACTCTGGAGGCAGTCTCAGTCTATACGCTTGATCTCGGACTCTGGCTATAATATCGAACGGACCGATGTACCGCGGACTCAGCTTACCTCTGTGCCTGAATCTGATAACTCCCTTCCACGGCGATACTTTCAGCATAACACGGTCTCCAACATTGAACTCGAGCTTAGTCAGACGACGATCGGCATAACTCTTCTGCCGGCTCTGTGCTACTCTTGTATGCTCGCGAATGACCACCACCTTGTCGCTCGTCTCCTGCAGCAACTCGGGCCCACTGATAGGTCGCTCGCCGACCTCGCCCCAACACACAGGGGTTAAGCACTTGCGCCCATATAGTGCCTCGAATGGAGCCATCTTGATGGAGGTATGATAGCTGTTGTTGTATGCAAACTCGACCAACGGCAAGTGAACGTCCCAACTACCACTGAAATCAATCGCACACGCTCGGAGCATATCCTCGAGAGTCTGATTCGTCCGCTCTGTCTGCATGTCTGTCTGAGGTCTATACGCTATGCTCAACTGAACTCTTGTCCCCAACTCTCGCTGAAAACTCTGCTAGAACCTCGAAGTAAACCGCGTATCTCTATCGGACGTGATCAACATCGGAACGCCGTGCCTCGAAACCACCTCATTAATGTACAACCGAGCCAACTGATCCATCGTAATAGTGCCCCGAACCGCTAGAAAATGGGCACTCTTGGTCAACCGATCCACAATCACCCAGATCATATCATTGCCTCGAACCGTGCGTGGAAATCTAACGATAAAATCCATCGTGATATGATACCACTTCCACTCGGGGATCTCTAGAGGCTGCAGATGCCCGTGAGGCTTCTGATGCTCGGCCTTAACGCGCAGACAAGTCATGCACTCCTCGATATACCGACCCACATCTCTCTTCATCCCAGGCCATCAGTAGAACTCACGCAGATCTATGTACATCTTGGTTCTCCCGGGGTGGATAGACAGCCTCGATCGGTGCGACTCATCTAGTATCAACTGCCGAAGATTACCAACCCTCGGAACCCAAACCCGATCATGAAACACATACAAGCCTCTGATGTCCCTGCTAAGTACACCAAGCTGACCTGTAAGTCGCTCTCTTTTCACATTCTATGCCCGCTGACCCTCTAACTGCGCCAATCTCAAACTCTCAACACGAGTCGAAGTGACCTCGAGCCTCGCTGCTCGGGAAACCACTGTCTGGCCGCACGCCTTGCGGCTCAAAGCATCGGCCACCACATTGGCCCTACCCGGATGGTATTGAATCTCGCAGTCATAATCCTTCAGCAACTCTAGGTTGCGCCGCTGTCTCATATTCAGCTCTTTCTGACTGAACAAGTACTGAAGACTCTTGTGATCTGTATACACCACAAATCGAGACCCATACAGATAATGACGCCATATATTCAACGCAAACACTATCGCGTCCAACTCAAGATCGTGCACGGTATGGTTCTACTCGTAGGTCTTCAACTGTCGCGACGCATACGCTATCACTTTGCCTCGCTGCATCAGAACACAACCCAGACCAGTACCCGACGCATCACAGTAGACCACGAAATCCTCTATACCCTTGGGAAACGCTAACACCGGAGCCTGACATAACCGGGACTTCAACTCTCTGAATACCGACTCCTGCTCATCGGACCACACAAAAGGAACGGACTGCCGTGTCAATCTCGTCAACAGCATGGCAATCCTCGAGAAGTCCTGAATGAAGCGACGATAATACCTGGCTAATCCCAGGAAGCTGCGGATCTCAGGCACAGTCTTCGGCGGCTCCTAGCTCATAACAGCCTCTATCTTTGTCGGATCCACTGAAATACCCTCGGCGCTCGCAACATGCACCAGAAACTGGACCTCGCGCAACCAAAAATCGCATTTGGAGAACTTCGCATACAGTCTCTCCTTTTGCAGCACGGTCAAAACCTCTCGCAAGTGCTGCTCGTGGTCCTCGGCACTCCTCGAATATATCAGGATGTCGTCGATAAAGACAATTATGAACCGATCCAACATAGATCTACACACCCAGTTCATTAAATCCATGAATGTCGCGGGTGCGTTAGTCGGTCCGAAGGGCATCGCAAGAAACTCATAATGGCCGTATCTCATCCGAAACGCAGTCTTCGGAACATCCTCGTCTCTGACTCTCAACTGATGATAACCCGACCTCAATCTATCTTCGAGAAGAAACTCGAACCCTGTAGCTGATCAAACAGATCGTCGATGCGTGGAAGCGGATATCGGTTCTTCACCATCACTTTTTTCAACTCTCGGTAGTCGATACACATCCGCATAGTGTCGTCCTTCTTCTTCACATACAACACGGGAGCTCCCCACGGGGACGAACTCGGACGGATTAATCCACGATCCAACAACTTCTGAAGCTATGACATCATCTCTCTCATCTCAGTAGGTGCCAGCCTATAAGGCGTCTTCGCAATAGGCACCGCTCCAGGGATAAGGTCTATACGAAACTCGACCTGACGATGTGGCAGTAACCCAGGCAACTCATCTGGGAATACCTCAGGGAACTCTCGGATCACGGGTATATCCTCTAGGGTCTTCTTCTCTTTTCTAGCGTCAACAACATAAGCCAAAAAGGTCTCACATCCCTTCGCAACATACCTCTGGGCTTTGGCCATAGAAACTATACCTATCTCGCCTCGGCGCCTCTCGCCATACACGATAACAGTCTCACTGTCTGAAATGGGTATGCAGATCATCTTCTCCGCGCACAGAATGTTGGCTTGTCTGGCTGTCATCCAATCCATACCCACTATCACGTCGAAACTGCTAATCTCTATCGGTAGCAGATCAATCAGAAACCGGTGAGCATCAATCTCTAAAACACAATCTCTGAATATCCGGCTCACTAATGTCGTACTACCATCAACCCTCTCAACAAAACGGAACAGACAAAGCAGTAGAAGGCACAGAAAAGTACGCACAAAATATCACAGATACATATGAGCGGTCCGCTCCAGAATCAAACAAGACACGAGCGCTAAGCCCATTCAGAATGTACGTACCAGATACTACATCGGTAGACTCGCGGGTCTCCTCTGCTGTGGCCTGAAATACCCTGCCTCGGCCTCTGGGCGCTGACTCTCGGCGGCTTGATGATGACGGCTCAGCTCTAGTCCCGCTGGTGCTCGCTCCCTGCACAGTCGGCGGTGCATCTGGACAATCTCGGGCAATGTGACCTGGCCTCCCACAGCGGAAGCACAGGGAATCCCTCGAAGTGCAAGTAAATTAAGTGTGGCCGTACTATCCACAATGATAACATCGGGGCTGCTCCGACATACAAGAACCGGAATGACGACGGCGACATCTCTGGCAGTCTCTTTCTCCAGAAGAACTGTCTGCCCGGCTCCCTGATGGCTGGGACCCCTGCCCCACGCTACTCTGACTCTGACTGGGAACACTGAAACGGGAAGTCTGACCCTGACTCTGTCCAGCCGTTCCTGACCCCTGATACTGACCTGACCTCCTGGATCTGCGGTCTCTGCCTCTGTCTCTATCTCTGCGGACCCCGAACTCTGTCCCTCACTTTGCTGCTGCTCAGGCTGACTCTTTCTCTAAGTATCCTGGGGCTCTAGCCAATAACCAGGGGACTGCTCGGATGTCCCCGTCCGCTGTCTCTAGGCTGGGGCTGAACCCTCTGTCTCTCTCTCTCTCTCTCTCTCTGACTCGAGCCAACTCCAAGGCTCTCGCAAATGTAGGAATGTCGTGAAGCTCGATGAACTCCCGAATGTCGGATCTCAAACCATCTATAAAGGCATCAGCCTTACGAATCTCTGTATCAACATGCCGGGGTGCAAACTGGGCATACTCATTAAATCTGTCTACATACTGCTGAACCGACATGCTGCCCTGCTGGAGATGCAGAAAACGGCGCTCCATTTCCCGACGCTCATCGCGGGGAATATACTGCAACTCGAAAATAGCACGGAACTGCTCCCAGGACATGGCATATGCTACCACAATAGTCATCGCAGACTCAATGGACTTCCACCACTGTGAAGCCCCTCCTTTCAGCAGATAGGTCGCATAACCGACCATATTGCGCGGGTTGACATGGGCGACTCGGAAAGTCGCCTCTATCTCTCTCTCCCATGCCATAGCCGCACCCGGCTCATGACCACCACCCCTGAACTGAGGTGGGACTCCTGTCATGAAGTCTTTAAAGGACCCGCCTCTCATGGAAGAAGAAGAAGATGCACCAACCCCTGTCTCAACACTGGTAACTGGCGGAGGGTCTGATCTCTGACGCTAATCTCTCTCTAGGTAAAACTCAGCTAAAACCTCTCGCAGCTCAGATCGACGGATATACTCATCCCCAGCTGGCCTCTCTGGCCCGGGTCCCTCTCCATGATCTGCCATAACTACCTACACATATCACAAAGGTAAGATAACAGATCGACCACCCAGTGTCATACCATAAGCTAGGTCAGTTAATTCCGCTAAACTCAGTCACAGGGAAGAATCCCACGGATCTGAACACGGTCAAAGCTCAAGCATCCACTGATACTCAATACTGAAACCACAAGCTCTGATACCAAGTTGTAACACCCATATTTCTTGCACAAATGCCACGTCAATAAACACTCATAAGTGGCAATAACGCAAGCATCTCATAGTACACATGTCATAGGATTAGCGGAAAACACCGTTAACTAAAAACTATAATACACATGTCGTCATACATCATGTCACATGTTGATGCAATACATACACAACTGAACTAACTGTTAAACACTGACTACTGATAGCTAACACAATGCTGATCAAGTACAGAATACAGATAACAGTTCCGAAGTCTAATAACAAAAGTTCACAAGCACCACGAACTCTGAACTACTTCGGCGGCTACTGCTGTGACTGTGATCCCACTGTATGACTGCCTGAGACACGGAAGACTCGAAAACATAAGCTGGGAAACTCGTGAGTACGCTAGGGTTAGACTCTACAGATAAAGCACATAGCATACACAACACACATATAGCTCAATACATATAACACAGCTCGGTGCGCACACATATCTCTACTCAAAAGGGGACGCCGTTCGCCAGCTAACAGGCCGCACCCAGCAGCGGTTAGCTCACAATAGGCACAGGAGCGACCTGGCAATAACACTGCCGTATATATACAGTCTCATACTTCATGACTGGTTAAGGACAGTCAGCTTGCGCGATCACATTATCGCGGACACCTGCACTCAAACACATATAGCACATCTAGGGTAGAGGAAATCATACCTGCGTGCTACAACTCAGTCTCATACACATATATCACAATCACATAGACGACTCGTAAAATGCACGTGCATTTAGAAAGAACTCGAGTACTCACCAATACCCAAAATCAACGGCAACTCAAATCTCTATAGTAGCTCGGAACGCGGTCGGCTCGAACCTGTAACACAACGGATCCCCACATATTAATGTCAATCCAACGGATAAACAACATAACCCGAACACAATATCATAACTGGACTCGACCCGAAACACAGCTCCAACGAACTCTCGAAGCCCCAAAACTGACCCAACCAACCCTGCCCCAATCGCGGACCGCGCCTAGGAATCGCGGCCACGACCTGCAACTGGTCTTCTGCTCGTCGTTCATGGCAGAAACAAGGGGTACACATCCCCTAAATCCGTTTTTCATCACCGAAATACACAAGACTTATGTATAATAAAACCCATATAAATCCAGAAAACCAATTCTCATTATCACACACATACATACCTCTAATTTTAGCAATTAAAATCTCAAATCCTTAAGTTTAAAACTCAAGAACTTCACTCCAAGAAGGTCGGGATCAACTCAAGCCTTGATTCTCCTTTGCTGCTTCAAAGTCTTCACACACACACTCAATCTCAGCTTCTACTTTTAGCAAAATGGAGAAAAGGGTTCAAAGGAACTCACATAAATACGCTTTCTAAAAATAGAAAGCCCGGACCCGCTAAATCCGAACCCGATACCACTTTTTCACAATTAATATCATTTCGACCCAATTAAATCCACGATCTCAATAATAATAATAATCCACTAATTATTAACTCAGAGACACGTATCACCCGGTCTCGACACGTTCAATCCACGAAACGGGATTCAATTGGAACAACGCAATAATATTAATATAATGAGTCAATAAATTAAATCCACGTACCAGGCTCAAATCCGGGATGTTACAGATGTACTGAAAGAACGTCATGCGACAAAAATGTGTTGTTTTTTTATATATAAAAATTAGTAGTAAAAAACTAAAACTATATTACTATATTTAGCAATTAATCGTTAAAATATTTGATAGTCTATATCCAAAAGGCTTCCAATCTGATGGTATATTTTCCAAATATGCAAAAGGCTTCCAATCTGATGGTATATTTTCCAAATGTAAAATATGTTTGGTTCTGCGGTGAGTATTTTTTTTAAATACGTATATGTCATGGTTTATCCCTCTTCGGGGCTATGCTAACCCTCGTGGTGGATGCATACCAGTTTTTCATTATACAGATGTTCATATAATTTCATTTTTATAAATTTATAAATATATATCATTACTTCTCATAAATATCATTTTTATAAATTTGTAAATATATATCAATAGTAACTATTTTTATCCTTCTTTTAACTTTTTTATTTTTTAATTTATATATTTTTAATTCTTATAATTTTATTTATACATTTTACATGAATATAATCTATATATCTTCTATTATGATAAATTAAATGTTACGAAATATGTTTTTACTAATATGATTAAAAGAAGATTTAGATTTAGACAATATTGATGATGAAATGAGTAACGACAGTAAAACATTTTTTAAATAACTATATAATTAACATGATATTTAGATTTTAATTCAAATTAGATTGATTATAAATAATGAGAGATGTACTGAAAGAACGTCATGTGACAAAAGTGTTCTGCTTTATTATACATAAAAGTTAGTAGTAAAAAAAATAATATATTACTATATTTATCAATTAATCATAATATTTGATAGTCTATAAGAGGATCAAAAATCCAAAAGGCTTTCGACCTGATGGTATATTTTCCCCAAACGTAAAAGTATAAAACAAGTTAGGTTCTTCAGTTGAAATATGCATGTCATTATCCCGCTTCAGGGCGATGCTAACCCTCTTAGTAGATGCATCCTAGTTTTTCATTACACAGATGTTGATATTTAAAGAATTGTCACACAGATTTTAAAACACTTCATGTTAGTATTGTCATTGTGAATTATAGTTTCTTAACAATCAAACAACAATATCAAACAATCTAACAAGAACAGAAAGAATTAATACTGACTGAATGATTATATTGATTGAAGGATGATTACAAAATAGAGAATGAAATCTTCGTGAACAGTAGCCCTAGCTCTGAATTCAATGCGTACAAAATAACTGTCAGATCTGATTCTATTTTTGAAAGTCAAACAACTATTTATATACATTTTCATAACTATTCACTAATTACAAAATACACCAGATACTTTGTATTCCATCAACAAAATACATTCCAACAATCTCCCCCTTTGATGGAATATGCAAAGTCTTCAGGTAGATAATCCAAGCTTCTGCTCAGATCTTCTGATGCTCTTTCGGTCTGATAATTTCCATTAAATCTTTGATATGAACTCCACCATCAATATTCTATCATTTACAGATAATGTTGCTTTCTTAGTTTTTCTCTTTCTGTCTGAAGCCAGCTTTCCCTTCAATCCATTCAACACTTTCTGTAACGTACCATCAGAAAACTTGTTGAGTTCAACACTCCTCATAGCTCTTAACTTTTTGTTTCTGTCTTTGTACATAACTGCAGGATGCTTCACCATAATGACTTGAAACTCTTTTAATTCTCCTGCAAACTTGATATCTCGATTTGGAGGTGTGATGTTAATTTTTCTCATTCCTCGTTCAACACCAATCTGCAGATCTTGCACAGACATCAATACCAGTTTGGTATGCATGAAGTGGAAAATTGTCTTTAGTGCAAATCTGCAGTGCTCATTTCTCTTGTTGCGGCACAACTCATCAAATAAATCTTCAATATCGACCAGGTGCATATTAAACATGTCTGCTTCAGTGAACGTATAGGTATTGCCATCAGCCCTTGTAACAGTGAATGTAGGATTGAATATCTGAACAAATCGATCTTTTTCAATTTTGATTAAATCAACTATCCTAAATTCACTCTTCACTTTATCCACTTCTTGAGTCTTGTTTCTCAGAAAACTAGCATAGTTGACAAGATTTGGCATATTCGGCTCCAGAACCCTAAACAACTTCAGAAACGTACAAGGAGCTTGTTTCTTACAAAAAATTCTTTTCTTTAAAATGTCTTCAAGATAAGGCAATTTGTTCCTTTTCTTAATGAAATCAGCTGACCGTTTTGCAGATAGCTCAAACTTTTTAACTTTCTTCTTACTTATTTCATCATTATTCAACAATGTGAGCATATCTCTTATTTCCCTCTGCACCACCTGTTGAGCTTCGAATCTGAGTCGGTGTTGTTTCTGCGACTCATCTGCAAGAATATACTCATTAAAGAACCTTTCCATAACCTCAACTTCATTCAACTCCACTCTTTCTTGAACAATCACATTTTCAACTGGAAATTCTTCAACTTCCTCTTTCATTTGAACAACAACCTCATGCTTTTCAACCGTCGGTGTTGGTATAGACTCTTTCAGTATTTCTTGAACTAACTCTTCTTCTTCTTCTTCAATCCTTTCAGCCTAAAAATCAATATCTGTCAAAGTAATCACATCATCATCCTCTGATAACTCAACATACTCCTCTCTCTCACCTTCAGTTTCTAATCCTTGAATCATCAACATCTTATCCTGAACCGCTTGATTGTCATCATCCGAATCATTATACTCCTCAAAGTTGTAGATATCTGACTGAATGTTCGAAGGAACTGGAACATCTTCATGAAGAATCAATCCCAGCTCACTTTGAACATCAGCAGGTTCTTTTGAGCTTCCTGCTTCCTTTTCTCTCACCTCTGTCTCCTCTGGGTATGTAATCATTAGAATTCCAGGTGTAGGCTCAGCAAGCTTCCTCCTCTTCTCATGCTCATGAGGAGCATCATCGGAGTCTTCATCATGCTCATCATGTTTGCGTTTTGATGATGAAGCTTGAGCCTTACACGTCTCCTATACTGCCGCTACCCTCTCAGACAGGTTGCCTAATGCAGTAATCATTGTACTCTCCAAACTGATCATTCTTCCTCTCATTTCGTCAAACTGCTCAAAAACGAAATCTTTCAATTCTTCCCTCAATTCATCTATAGCTTGATGTGGATCAGATTGCTTTACAGATTCTTCAGCCACTGACTTACCCTTCAAAAACTTATGAATATTGGACATTTGTGCCATCACTTCAGATAACTGAGCAGAGACATGACTGTTCACTCCCGCAACATCTGCATTCAAAGCTTGACTTAGTGACGATTCAGTAACAAAAGGGGAAAGATTCACTACTGGGTCACTTAGACTTCCAGTTGTCACAACAGTTGAACTTGTGAAAAGAACCTCTGTGTGGCCAGTGCTTAGAGTTGGCAGTGTTGTCGCTCTAACTGGACTTCCACCCTCTTCAAGCGACGGAGCAACGAATGCTTCCGTAGCTGAGGATGTTCCGGCGGGAACACTAAGTTCAACCGCACTTACTTCAACAAATGAAGTCGACTCAAGTGTCCTATCAAGTATAGGTTCTAGACTCTGTGCTTGAACAAAAGTTGTACACTCGGGCAGATGTGTACTTATTTCAATATCCATCAAATCCAAAGGATTATCGGATAGAAGTTGTGTTTCATCCCGGTGCTCAAATGAAACAGTCTCCTGTTGAGAGGAGACTGAGTGGATGGTGGGGTGTGCACTTGTCAGTGGGATACTGACTTCTTCAATGCTAACTCCCAGAGGGGAGCTAACAGCAGATGTGGTTAATTCCCGGCTTTCTAGGTTAAGGACATCCCTCACACTATCCTGAGCAATATGAATAATATCCATCAAAGCGGCTCCTCCCTCATCATGATCATCACCACCATCATCATCATCATCATTACCTTCCTCTGCTCCCTCTTGTATATTTGATAACGTACGTTCAGAATCTGAACTACCCGCTTCTTCCTCACCACCCCTCACTGAAGCTTCTGCTCCCTCACTCACAAGTTGGGCTCCCTGAACTTCAGCCCCTTGCTGAAGTTCCTCTCTCCCTATCACTCCTTGGGTAAGAGAACCCGGTTCTTGGGTCTCTATAGGAGCATGGTCTATCCTATAAATCCTCACATTCTCACTTTTCGGATCTGCATATTTTAACAAAGATTCTGGAATAGGCATTATGTTTGCATTAGGAGAATCTGGCACCTCATGTAAACTCATCATCACGTAGTCTGGACATATTTGTGAGTTTGCTCTCTTCGGAGTATTCTCATTAGCTCGGAGGATCCCTCGGATTAGAATTTGAATGAACCTCTGAAGCGGAACAAACTTCCTCGATCTATTCGTTGTCTTAGCAAGCACAATCTCTTTGAGGTCTTCCCATATGCATTGAGCATAGTCATAATGCTTATTGAAAGTAATACCATGAAAGATCCTTAGACAGTGTATACTGCACCTGTCTATTCCGGTATGTTTTGACGTCATGCACCTATTAATGATGCCAAATAAAGTGTACCATTCTCCATTTAATCCATTGCGATGAAACTTTGAGCTCTTAGGGAGTGGCTTTGAATAACCTAAGCATATGAGGTCATGAACTAACTCCTCATCTGACACAAAGTCTTCAAAATCAGCTAACTCTGGAAAGTTAACTGTGTCAATCCGTCTTGGTAGAAACAAGTTGTGGCGAAGTCAGGCTAATGTTATCTTGGATTTATATTGATCAATGGTAACTTTGTAATGGTGGTTACCATCAGCTGGAACAAATTTGACTGTATGCCAAAATTGTTGAAGGTGGACTTGAGGGATAGATGGTTTGTATTGAAGAAGATATCCCAAATGATGGCCTTTGAGAATATCTACAATGATGGGGTGACTGACTTTAATGACTTTGGTATCCAAACGATGGTTATTATCTTTGAAAGGAAGGCAATGTTTTGGTTTTACAAGCTGATTGTCTGGTATGATGGTTGAAGGTGAAGGTCTTGTAACTGAGGCAGATCGGACTGGTTTATATACGAGTGTATGGTTTGAAGATGAATGGGAGTCGGAGGAATTTGACTGATGGAATGACTTGGAGATGCCATTTGTAACCTGTACACAAATGATAACCATGTTAGACAATGCAGGTAAACAAATGAAATCATTCAAAGTAGAAAAATATAACATTTTATCAGAAATTATAAAAATTTATGATTTTCTGTTTAAGGCATCGGGATTCCAGTCAATAATAAAATATTATTGACAGGATTCCAGAGTCAATCGTTCATAGACCAATGTTAGAAAAACACAAATTTAAAGCAATTTCTTGAAAAAATGTCACATTCTTTCTAAAATATTAAAAAACCCAACACTTAGGAAAAAATTGAATTGAAACTCGAATGAAACTTTATCCATCTCGAATGACTCTTGAAAAATCTCGGATGATACATGAACAAACTCAAATTGTTCTGTGAATCAACTCGAATGAATTGTAGCCTTTCTCGAAAAAGACTTGATGATTCTCGAATAAGACTTGATGATTCTCGAATAAGACTTAGTTCAACTCGAATTTAACTTGGAATAAACTCGAATGTATCATGACTAAACTCGCATATAACATGAAAGAACTCGAGTGGATGTAAAGTCCAACTCGAATGAAGTACACCAATTCTCGAATGAATGAAGTGTGAATCTCGAATTAAACATATTAAGTCTAAGGCACAACTCGCATGAAGCAGAATCATTTTCAATTACAACATGGAACCAACTCGAATGAAACTTAAGGTTTCTCGGTCCATGTGTTAATCGAGACTTATGTAAAGAACTATTCTAAGTCAAAGACTGATCAACTCGATTAACAAACCAAACATTCTCGAATAAAGCAACAGTCAACTCGAATGACACTTAGACTTTCTCGATTAACGTATTAGTCAACTCGAACATAACAGAATGTTTTCTCGAGTACACCATTATTCGAGAAAATGTTCTTGAATATTTTCAAGTCTAAACACACTGATTTTCAAAAATTTAATTCCAGGAACATTTTCACCGATTAAAATGATGAACCATACTCGAAAATCAATTTCAAACACATTTGATTTACTAAACTTTGATTAAAAAGAACAATAAAGTTGTTAAAAATTCAAATTTCAGAAACATGAAGAACACGAAACTTTTGAAACTAAAATCCAAAGTTCTGTTTGTGTGGTTTGATTTGAACTATGAAATTACAGATTCACGTTCATATTCATAAATCGAAACATACCGCACATTTAATTTCATTTTAATGAACAAAGATTATGAATCACCATGAACACTCAAAATACGAAAATACGAACACATTCACATATATATTCTGATAATGAAATAAACGATGTAAAAACACAAGAAACAAAAGAATTTACTCACAATAAGATGAAATTGTTTCTTGAATCAGTCGAAGATGTGTGGGTTTTGAGTTTGCTTAATGGGGAAGAAAGCTTTTTAGGAAGATGATGAATAGTCGGTTAGCCGAAAAAGTAAATTTGAAATTTGAATTTCAAATTTATAGACGAGATTACCCGACCCATGTTTGAAAAACTTTAACCGGCCCACTTTCAAATCACCAATTTTAAACCCATTTATCAACAAAACCCAATATCTTTTCAAAAAAAATTACAGCAAAACAAAATAAAACAACAAAAAAAATTTTCTGATTTTCAAAAAACAAAAAACAAAAAAAAATATTAAAACAGACTTACACAAAAAAAAACAAACAAAAAAAATTGAAAATACACACAATCAAAAAAAATAATAAAAAAATTAATATTGCTCCCCATTTAATTTCAGAATGCTGCTCCCCCTCAAATGTATATCATATTTCTCAAATCAGCTCCCCCTACAAAAAATCAGATAAATTTTATCATATTTTCTCAAAATCAGATAAATTTATTTTCTGCTCCCCCTGCACATGACAATCCAGATCTTGTTAAATTCCAAAAAATTTTAACTTATAAAATTCAAGAATTTAACATCAGATTAGAATCAATAAAAGATATAAATTTAAAATCATAAATTGAAAATACTGAATTATTAAATCTAACGATTCAACATACCCAATTTGTATACCAAAAAATTAAACCTTTTTTCATCTAATGCTTTGGTAAACAAATCAGCTAGTTGATATTCAGTAGGAACAAAGTATAATTCTATATTTCCATTTTCAACGTGATCCTTTATAAAGTGGTACCGAATGTCGATGTGTTTTGTTTTTGAGTGTTGCACAATATTTGATGCAATAGCAATTGCGCTCTGAGAATCACAGTAGATAGGTATTATCTGTGGTGTAAACCCGTAATCTCGCAGTTGGCTCTTCATCCACAACACCTGAGAACAGCATGATGAAACAGCAACGTATTCTGCTTCAGCTGTAAACAATGAAACGCAGTGTTGTTTCTTGGATGACCAGCATACGGGTTTGTCACCTAAGAATTGTACTTCACCAGACGTACTTTTTCTGTCCATCTTATCACCTGCGTGATCAGCGTCAGAAAAAGCAGTTAAATTGAATGAAGATTCTCTGGGATACCACAAACCAAGGTTTGGAGTTCCCTTGAGATATCTTAAAATTCTTTTTGCAGCAGTTAAATGTGATTCTTTTGGATTCGCCTGATATCTAGCACACACACATGTAGCAAACATAATATCCGGTCTACTAGCAGTTAAATACATTAATGACCCAATTATACCTCGATAATGAGTCACATCTACAGGTTTCCCCGAAATGTCCTCATCGAGTTTTGACTTTGAATCCGGAGCCATGAGAGTTTTCATAGGAACACTGTTAACCATGTTAAATTTCTTTAACATGTCTTCTATATATTTTGACTGATTAATAAAAATACCATCAACCAATTGTTTAACTTGTAATTTCAAGAAAAAATTTATTTCTCCCATCATGCTCATTTCGAATTTTTGGGACATTAAGAATGCGAATTTCTTACAAAATTCAGGATTTGTAGACCCAAATATTATGTCGTCTACATATATTTGTATTACTATAATATCCGGCCCCTGACGTTTTATAAACAGGGTTGTGTCAACTGCACCTTTGGTGAATCCACATTTCAACAGATATGTTGAAAGTGCATCATACCAAGCACGCGGTGCTTGTTTAAGGCCATACAGTGACTTGTCTAAAATATATACATGATCAGGTTTCAAAGGATCAGTAAAGCCTTCGGGCTGATATGTATATACTTCATCAGTTAATTCCCCTTTTAAAAACGCAGTTTTAACATCCATTTGATAAACAGTGAAGTTTTTATGAGCGGCAAAAGCTAAAAACATCCTAATCGCTTCTATTCGTGCAACAGGTGCAAAAGTCTCATTCATAGTCAATCCCTTCTTGTTGACTATATCCTTTGGCAACGAGTCTAGCTTTATTGTGTATGATTACTCCATGTTCGTCCTTCTTGTTTTTGAAGATCCACTTCGTGCCAATGATGGATTTGTCTTTAGGGCGCTCAACAAGTCTCCAGACCTTCAACCGTTCGAACTGATTCAGTTCTTCTTGCATTGCAACAATCCAATCAGCATCCAGAAGAGCTTCTTTCACATTCTTCGGCTCTATTTTGCTGAGGAAATTTGAAAATAGGCACTCGTTAATTGTAGCCTTCTTGTTTGGACTGAAGCAGATGGATCACCAATAATATTTTCTGTAGGGTGATTTTTGGTCCACTTGAAAGTATGTGAATACGGTTGAATATGGTCTTGATTGGGATTTTGGTCTAAATAAGGAAGTCGGGGGATTGCTTCAGATGTAGTTGGTAGGATATTTGAGTTAGGAGTTTCTGAATGTTCGGATGTTAAGGGGGTTTCAGAAGATTCTGGAGGTTCGATGGGTTATACACTTTCAGTTGGTAAGTGCACGTCTGTTGTTGAGGTTTCTCCAGTTTCTTCTGATACTTGTTGATGAGAGTGATCGGAGACTACGACGGGATCTTCAGTAATCCTGTCAGGCACCAAATTTAGAACATTAGTTTTGGGCTTCTCAAAGTAGTCTTCATAAAAATTCTCAAACAATTTATTTAATTCAAAATTTTCAGCATTCTTTTCATGTGACTCCATTGAAGTCTGCTTGTTAGGTTCGGGTCCTGAACTGGTATGTTCAAAAGCCATCACCACTCCTTCATCAAATTTGACATTGACACACTCGTTGACTGTCTTGGTTCGCTTGTTGTATATGCGGAAAGCGACTGACTCCTTGGAATAACCTATGAAAATACCTTCATCTGCTTTTTGATTAAATTTTCCAAGGTTGTCTTTGTCATTTAGTATGAAGCATCTGCATCCAAAGACATGGAAAAATTTAATATTAGGTATCCGTTTATTTATTAGTTCATAAGGAGTCTTTCCGAATCGTTTATTGATGATTGAACGATTCTGTGTGAAACAAGCTGTTGCAACTGCTTCAGCCCATAAGAACAACGGTAGATTGGAATACGCCAACATCGTCCTTGCTGATTCCACTAGTGTCCAATGTCTTCGTTCAACGACACCGTTTTGTTGTGGAGTTCTAGCAGCTGAACACTGATGTGTGAGTCCTACAGAATTCAAAAATGATTCAAGCGATTAGTTCTTGAATTATGTGCCGTTATCTGATCGGATTGACTGAATTGTAAGTTGCAATTTTACTTGAATTTTCTGGATGAAGTCTATGATGATTTCGGTAGCATCTGATTTGGACCTCAGGAAGAAAACCCATGTGTACCGTGAATAGCCGTCAACTATCACCAATACATATCTTTTCTTATTAATGCTTTGTACTCTCATTGGTCCACACAGATCCATATGTAGTAATTCCAGTGCTCTCGTTGAAGAGTGTTTGGATTTGGATTTGTGTGAAGCTATAGTCATCTTTCCTTTTTCACATGCGGCACACAACTGCTCCTTTTGAAATTTGAGAGTTGGTAGCCCTTTAACTAACCCGCCTTTTGCTAGGTTGGTTAATTCATTGAAGTTCAGATGAGAAAGACGACGGTGCCATAGCCATGCTGTTTTAGATGTAGCTTTTGACAGTAAGCAGACATCCTTTTTCAGATTAATGGAGGCTAAGTCAATGGAGTACAAATTGGTTTTCCTGTTTCCTGCCAGTATTTCTTTACCTTCCCCAGATCGAATGTTGCACCAATTAGCTTTGAAGTTGACTTCCAATCCTTTATCACACAGCTGTCCAATGCTGAACAAGTTATGTCCACGACCATCAACATAGAACACCTTCTGAATGGTTATTTTATCGTATGCGAGACTCCCGTAACCTTTGATCGGACAAAACTGATCGTTTCCAAATCTGACCGTCCCACAGAACTTTTCTACAAAGTTCATGAGTGTTTCTCTTTGTCCGGTCATATGCTTCGAACATCCGGAGTCAAGATACCATACATGATTTACCTATAAGACGAAATAGCACATGAGGTACCCACTTATAGTTGGGTACTTTTGATTTAGGTATATCATGCAGTTTATGATTTGTTTTCTCATCAGATACGGCTTTTAGCTTTAGAATTGATGATTATTTAGGAACCCATTTTTGAACAGTTCTTTTAGGTATCCACTTTTGTACAATTCTTGGTGGAACTGTTTTTGAAATATTTTGTCGTGGAACCTTTTTCTAGTTTAGAAAATGGGTCCTTTTTCTTCGGTTGCCATACGAGCTTATCAGATTTTACAATTAAAGATTTACATGCACCAAAATTCAAAGCAATTAAGTCAATTCGAGAGAATTTTATACAAGATTTATCAACAAATTTATTATTACAGACAGAGGTTTCAAAGTTGCTATTTCTATCTGTAACAATATTTTCCTTCACGCGCCACTCTTGTTTTTTTGTTTTTCTGTTCTCTCTTCTTCTTTCTCCAAACTTGCTTTCTTGAAACCGTTCACAATATAATCTGACATAGAAGAAACATGAGAATTAGTAATTTTAGAAACTTGTTTCTTCTATAAATTTCTCTTATCTTTTGAAGATTGGACTCTAAGTGCAATTGAGTTCTCTGTAGAAGATTATTCACCTTTTTCAAATTTAGGAGTATCAAAAATAACTTGTTTTCTCCTTCATTTGTTGTAAGGTTGGTAAATTTTCAGATGATTTTAATGAATCTGTAGAAATTCTTTGCAGAATTTTAACAGGTTCTTTTTGATCATCTGATTGTTTGTTATATAAAGGTTTTACAAATTCATCAATTTTAACGAACATTTCCTCTAAGGAATTGAAGTCAGAGTTCATAAACAGATCAAATTCCTTTTCTGAATTGATAGAATCTAGAGAAGTTGAAGATGACGGATCAGACAACTTTTTGTTCTCAGGCTGTTTTTGTAACTTTTGTTCCAGAATTTTGAGTTCAGCCTTAAGAAATTTATTTTCTGTCTCAAAGTTTTTAATTTATAAATCAAGATCAGAGTTTAACTTTTTTAGAATTGAAAATGGCAAATATAGCTTTTGAGATTGAGTAGGAGATTCAGATAAATCCTTTTCAGAATCTGTCTGAGTATACTACTCTTTAATATCAATATTATTGTTTGATTCATTTATTCTGTTATAATCAACATAATTTTTCATTTTGTCTGATCTTAGTCTTTTTGTTTCTTCACTAGATTCTACTTCATCAGATGCTTTCATAAAAGTCATTTTTAATCCTAAGTTCATATATCTGACATCATATAAAGTTGGTGAATTGGATATAGCCTTTGTCAGATACTTAGGATTTTCCCAACCAATACCAGATTTAGAATTGTAAAATTCTGTGTCTTTTGGTTGATTTAAATAGATGGTTTGATCTGTTTGTCCTCTTTTGATAAATTCATCTTCCATCTTCTTTATTTGATCATAGAGCTTAGTTCTTTCCTCAAAAATTGCATGATATTTTACAGAAAAATTTGAGGCTTCTAATTCTGCCATTCTCAGTTTTTCTTGTAGATCAGATATATTATTATTAAGTTCTTGTATGTTGCTTTGAAGTTCTTTTTCTTTGTCTTGTAAATCTAAAATTGCTCGTAAGGCTAATGCTTTATCTTTGGAAAAATCTAAAACTAAATTATGTTCATTACGTAGCTTGTTTTCCAAAGAGTGAGCATTTTTCTTTTCACCCTTTAACGATTTTTCAAATTTCTTAAGCATAAAGGCCATCTGCGTTAACTTCTCTTCTAGCTCACAGGAATCATCAATTTCAGAGTCAGAGTTAGAATTTACCTCCGATGTGTCTGAGCTATCTGATTTTTTTGACTCTGAATCTTCATTATCCTTATCATCAGCTTTTCCTGTTGCCATCAAAGTCTCTTCCTCCTCAGACTCTTGTCTTTCCTCATCCTCTTCATCTGTTAGTCCAACCCATACTTCATCCTCGGCTATCATGGCTGACTCACTTAATTCCGACTCATTGAGAACCTCTGATTTCAGGCAGATATGAGCATCCTCATCTAGTCTGTCTTCATCCTCAGATAACTGTA
This sequence comes from Centrapalus pauciflorus, assembly GCA_020465985.1. Taxonomy (NCBI): domain Eukaryota; kingdom Viridiplantae; phylum Streptophyta; class Magnoliopsida; order Asterales; family Asteraceae; genus Centrapalus; species Centrapalus pauciflorus. The sequence goes on from JAANYP010000154.1 coordinate 23,714, forward strand.
GCCAATGGTCATCCTCCGCCATAAGAGCTTTTCCAGCCTCTTTTTCTTTGGCTAAGAGAGCCTTTCTTGTATAGTAGTCAGAGTTTTTGACTACTGGCAGTCTACATTCACGGGCAAAATGACCTGGTTTTCCACAGTTATAGCACTTCTGCTCTGATTCTTTCTTTGGTGATTTATCTGATTTTTCATATTTGTCACCTTTTCTGCCACTGCTCTCTCCAGATTTTTCATATTTTTCCTTCTTTTCAAATTTCCTCGAGCCAGTCTTGTAGCGCATTTTATTGTTGGTTGGCTTACAGTAAAACTTCTATTGAAATGCTTTGGTTAATAGTGTCATCTGCTTTTTCATTTCTTCTATTTCGGAATCTGCAGATGAATCTGATGTTTCTGATTCGGAAGAGCTACTGCTGACTACTGCGCTTTTCTCCTTTTTCAGCTTATATTTGTACTTCTTTTCTGCCACTAAAGCCAACGGGTCATCAGTCTCTTTCTCAGCTTTCTTCTTGCCAGATAATTTCCTCAATACAACCTCTTGGTAGTTATTGAGGTTTTCAAAAATCGTATGAAAATCCATTTCTCAATGTCCTTTGTCTGTTGGATTATCATGGCATACTTCTCCCATTCTGGGTTCAGTACGTTTAAGAACTTGACATTTATATCCAGATTGGACTTTGTCACTCCATTTCTTTTCATTTCACTTACCAAACTAACAAACCTCAGGTAAGTGTTTTCCAGTAATTCTCCTTCACGAGCTCGAAAATTCTCGAATGTCATCAGACTGTTTCTTGCTCTGTTTGTTGCAGCTCTGTCAGATCCTCTCATAAGTTTACACACCTCATCCCATATGGATTTGGCGGTTTTTGTGTTTGTGAGACATGTGTAAATGCCATTGGGGATTGTGATCAGTAATAATTTCCTGGCTGTTTTATCCCCTAATTTTCTTTTCTTTTGTGCCTCAGTCAAGTTTGTAACCTCAACTGTCCTTGGTGGAATTGGAGGATTACCAGTGGGTACTCCAGGAATTGTTTCCATGAATGTAACTGGTCCTTCTGTTAAGGATTTTAACATTTCTTCCGACAGATCATGAAAACTTATGAATTCTAAAAACCTCTCCCTCCATTGCACGTATTCTCCCCGATAAAGAATTGGAGGTTTAGTCTCTGATCCCATGGCTAGAGCGTCTTTTGACATTGTGATTGATATTTAGGAAACTATCCAAGATCTGATGAACTTTGATTGAAATTGAAATTGTTGATCAACAGTTGAAAGTTGATCAACCTTTGTAAGAATGATTAGTGAAACTCGATTGAATCAGATGATCAACTCGAATGATAAGTTGGTCAACTCGATTAAAGAATGAGTAAAACTCGAACCAGTGTACAATCAACTCGAATCCATACCAAAGTAACTTGTTAGAAGCAATAATCAACTCGAATCAAGCAATGATGAAACTCGAATGACTTAGTGTGATAATTGATTCTATGCAAGACTCGATTGATTCTATGTGAGACTCGATTGATGTTGTGTTAAACTTGAATGATCCTTTGTTAAACTCGAATAAACTCTGTGTTAAACTCGAATTAGCTTTGTGAAACTTGAATTAGCTTTGTGTGAAACTCGAATTAACTTTGAGTGAAACTCGAATTAACTTTGAGTGAAACTCGAATTAAGCTTTTGTGAAACTCGAGTAAGACTAAGTATAACTCGAATTGAGATTCTGTGCAACTCGATTGATACCTTTTGTGTAATTTCTTGTTGAAATTAACTTTGGATCAACTCGAATGTAATGAGAGTTAACTTGAATGAAATGAGAGTCAACTCGAATGAAATGAGAGTCAACTCGAATAAAATTGCAAGTCAACTCGAATTAATAACAAGTCAACTCGATTGAATTACAAGTCCAACTCGATTAACACTTGTTATCAACTCGATTTATAAAGTCAGTCAACTCGAATTGCACATGAACTTAGTATATTTCGAGTTTCTTAGTTTTTCAGAATATTCAAGTCTGAAACTCAAATTAATTCGTAAAACACAACAATTTTCAACCAAATTGAAATCGAAGGTAAGGATTATGATTTCAAACACTTTTTGTGAAACAATATTGTCCAAAAATAGATCTAGAAGTGACTTTTTAAATAAAACAGTGATGAACTTTGGGTTTTTCAAATTTTCAGAAAAATCACTAGATCTTTTTCTATGTTTGATGAATCAAAACAAGATTATATTCAATTGAATCGTCTATTAAGCCTTTTCCTTCGATCCAAATTTCAGACTCTATGATCAACAGATTAAAAACCCTTGATGATTATTAGGTTTTTCGAAAAAATATTCAAGAACATTGTTCGTATTTTTCAATTTCAGATAAAAAATTCACCCCTAGATGCTCTAATACCAATTGTGAATTATAGTTTCTTAACAATCAAACAACAATATCAAACAATCTAACAAGAACAGAAAGAATTAATACTGACCGAATGATTATATTGATTGAAGGATGATTACAAAATAGAGAATGAAATCTTCGTGAACAGTAGCCATAGCTCTGAATTCAATGCGTACAAAATAACCGTCAGATTTGATTCTATTTTTGAAAGTCAAACAACTATTTATATACATTTTCATAACTATTCACTAATTACAAAATACACCCTATACTTTGTATTCCATCAACAAAAGACATTCCAACCATCATTACGAGAGTATAAAGTCAAAAAATCAAACTGAACTACAGCCAATTCGATTTCAATATAATTATTTGATTTCATTGTTTTTTTTTTGTTTTTACATGAAAAAATACAAAATCGAAACCGAAACCAAAACCGAAAAAGGTGGAATTGTAAAAATGGTAAATGGGTTTTGTACATTAAAATATCTATAAATGGGGCCGCCATTTACCGGTGCCTTTACTTCAACTCCCCACTTATCTTCCAAACAAATATTTCTTATTTTCCTGTTTTCTTTTTCAGAAATCAAATCCCAAATAGAGAGAGAAAAAGATACTGTTTTGATGGCCATGGAAAAGGGGAAAATGGCAAGTTTGAGAGTCGAAAATCATGAACATGATTTGGTTCAAGAAATGATGAAAACTATAGAAACAGTGGGATCTTATATTGGCTTTCGAAGAACACATAGAAAAGAGTGTTTGAAGCTTGTTAGAAGATTGAATCTTTTACTCCCCCTTTTTGAAGAAATCAAAGAGATGAATCACTCAATACCCACAAATGCGTTTCAGTCTTTTGTTAATCTGAACAAATCACTTCTTTCTGCAAAGAAATTGCTTAAGCATTGCAATTTTGGAAGCAAGATCTTTCTGGTCTCTTCTCTTTCTTTCTTTCTTTAATATATATATATATATATATATATATATATATATATATATATATATATATATATATATATATATATATATATATATATATATATATATATATATATATATATATATATATATATATATGTATGTATATGTGTGTGTGTGTAAAGATGGATCTCAAAAGGGCATCTAACTTTTTATTGTTATGAATTTCAGGCATTGGAGAGTGATGCAGTTATGAGTAGATTTCATTGTGTATATGATAAGTTGACTGAAGCATTAGATGGATTGATGTATGAAGAACTTGACATCTCTGAAGAAGTGCAAGAACAAGTACTCTTCTTTTTTACACTTTTAAATCTTTAAATTTCTCAATGCTTTTATTAAATTTACCCATGTTATGTATATTAAAGGTATGAGAATTGATCAAAATAGAAAGCAAACTTTTTTATAATTTCTTATTACAGCAGTCTCAAAAATTTTGTCACAAACAAAGAAGCAACACCTTGTTTATTCTTGATTATAGCATTTAACCGGTAAACAAATGCTAACCGGTAAAAAATGTTATACATGAGGTATATTGTTTAAAATAATAACATATTTTTTGTTTTTTTCTTATCGTGACAATTAGTTTTTTTTTATCATTTAATATATCGTTTGAAATAACAACCTACTTGTTGTTTACCGGTTAAATGCTATAATTGGAATTAAACCAATAGTTGTTTCCACAAAATTTACAAGATTCCTATGATAAAAAAAAGAGAGAAAAATTGCTTGCTATTTTGATCAATTCCCCCGTTAAAGGTAAGATTGGTATAATGATATATTTGTGTGAAGGGTTAAGTCAAAAAAGTAATTAACTTTATATTTTTAAGTGTTCGTAACCAAGTTTGTTTGTAGCGGGTAAATAATGAACTTTCATGTCTTATCATTTATGGTAATCTTTTACGACTCTGATAGACTTCAACTCATTGGAGTTACTTGCCTTTCAAAAAAAGATTATCCCTTTAGTTTCTTTATAATAAGTCTCAACGACTAGGCTGCAATGCAATCTAGTTGTTGGGACATGAAGAGTTTTATGCTGTATACGTTTTTAACCATGAACTATACAATTTAACTAATGTTTATGGTCGTGTGACTGGTCGATAGAGACGTCGATGGTTGGTCACACTTTAATTTTATTAATTGATCGACATATAAACTTTGTTGTCATTTTTAAAGTCAAAAAAATGCACCAAAACGTGTCAATCTGATGGTTAAAATACTAAAAACCAGATGAAGATGCAACTATATTTAGTCAAATAAATCATAAGTCATCAAAGACGTTACACTTTATTTTTGGCATGTTGTCTTCCACTAAAATAAAATGTAATGAAAAAAGCATTCTTTTTTTTTTTTGGGACCAAAAAACCAAACCCCATATGCAAACCACAAAAATTTTCAAACCAAAACCCAACCACATTGCATAGTAACTTCTTTTTCGGTTTCGGTTTTTATCTTTATTTTATTTTTTTGTGTTTATTATGATAAAAACCAACATGCTTTCATGTTTTTTGTTTTTTCGTCACTTCATGTTATTTTTTCCCATTAAAATCCTCAAGTTAGTTTTTTCTTTTTTGGTTTAGTGAAATTTGACAATTACAAACTGCTTTTCAGTTTTTAAACAACCTGATTTACCAATTATAAGCGGTATCCAATAGTCAAATTTCACAAAACTAGAAAAAAATAACTTAAGGACTTTTCTGGAAAAAAATAACATTGAGGAACGAAAACGCAAAAACCATAAAAACATGTTGGTTTTTTTTTCATAATAAACCTTTTTTTTCCACATCTTATTAACAACTGCTGCTTGATGGTAAATTGGTGATGAAGAAATATTTCTTAAAATTATGTTGTTTGATTATTTTTAACAGAATTATTTTTATTTGTGATTTATTATGAAAAAAGTCAACATGTTTTCATGTTTTTTGTGTTTGGTCCCTCCATGTTATTTTTCCCAGAAAAGTCCTCAATTAAACTTTTGTTTTTCTGATTTGATGAAATTTAGCTATTAGAATCCGATTTTTCAGTTTTTAAAAATCCCGGTTTACCAATTATAATCGGGTTTTAATAGTCAAATTTCACAAAACTAGAAAACAAAAAATTACTTGAGGATTTTTCTGAAAACATGTTGGTTTTTTCACAATAAACCCTTATATTTAAAGTATAATATAAATATAATAATAGCAATAATAATAAGTATTATTTAATATAATATTAACACATGCATAAGATACTCCTATGAAATGGCTTGTAATAAAGGAATTAATAATATGATATGTAACATGCACTTGGATTTACTTTATAAATAATTTTTTTTATCATTAATGAGATTATTAGGTCAAATTTGATGCACTTCATGTTCATTTGCACATGCAACCATTTTCAATTGATCCAAAGATTAATTTCAGATTTGACTTTCTATTAGCAAAATATTCTTGAAAGGAATGAATTCTGTTTAACGAACTGAAGTATATTGAATTGGAATTGGAATTGGAATTGAATTGTATCTGGTTTTGTCACACATTTGTTTTATGGGTATTTTTTTTTTGACAAATTTTGACGATAATGGTAATGTGAAATCTTTTAGGCTATGAAACGTAACATGAAATTCGATATTGACCACTTAAGAATGTAAATTTTTAATTTTGTGATCCTTTTTGACAAAAAAAAATAACATTTGGTTCTTGGTCTAAAATTTGAATTTCATGTTGTTTCTCAGTCAAATTGGTATTTTACGTTATCTTTTTCAGCCTAAAACTTTTCACCATATCTTTATTGTTAATTTTTTTTATAATACCTATCTTTCTAATTTTTCCTATTTTTGTTGTTTCCAATATGTTGTGAAGGAATGGAATTACATCCCATCAACTACTCAAGGAATGATTTGAGTTATGTGATTTTAAGGTTTCATGGAATTTGATCGGTTGGAATCTTAAATTTTAATTCCATCAAATTCAATTGGATTCCAACATACCAAACATGACTTTTTTAGGTTGTGTTTGTTTACTTTTTAAAAATCATTAATATGGGGTTATATTTATCTTTAAATGATGATATTAATGATTCCATTAAGAAGTAAATAACCAACCCTTAATCTGTTATGTTTAACATTTTGGTTGAGAATATATGTATATTTTGACTTTTGAGATCAAAGTTATTATGTTTGAACTCCATGTTCATATAACTTTATTTAACATAACCAACGCTAAAAATTTCACTATTTATACAAATTGATTTAGGGTCCGTTTGTTTTTTTAGATTTTAGATGTCTAAACACTTTTTACCGTCTGTTTGATAAGATGTTTAAAAAAAATCTAAAATCTGTTTAGATAATATTGTTTGTTTTTTAATTTGATAAAATGTATTTTTACATGCATACAATTTATCAATTTATAGTTTTAGATAAAAGATTTAGACATAATACATTTTTCAAATCTGTTTTGAAAAGAGGAAGGTCAGACAACAGATGTCTGAACGGAACGAAAAAAACAAACAAGATTTACCCTCTTTTGTCTGACCGAATCAGACAAAAGAGTTCAATCAGACAATAGAGGAAAAAACAAACGGACCCTAGCCTTTCATGTACTATCAAAATTTACTCGAGCTTCGAAAGAATCTATATGATTGTTGAAGTTCAAAATTAGTCTGTTTGACCTCAAAAAAGTTTCAAAGGGTACGATAATTAAACAAAAAAGGTAACTTACCCTTTGGACCCCCACAGGCCGGTCACACAACCAATATGTAGGTAAATTGTGTAGCTAAGAGACATGTGCGGGGTCGAAATCCCGAATCCACTCGTATGATTGTTGAAATTCAAAATTAGTCAGTTTGACCTCTAAAGAGTTTCAAAGGGTACGATAACTAAACAAAAAGAATAACTTACCTTCTCAACCCCCACAGACCAGTCCCACAACCAATATGGAGGTAAATAGCGTAGCTAAGAGACATGTGCATGGTCAAAATTCTGAATCCACTCGTATGGTTGTTGAAGTTCAAAATTTGTTTGTTTGACCTTAAAAGAGTTTCAAAGGGTAGGATCATTGAACAAAAAGAATAACTTACCTTCTCAACCCCCACAGACCAGTCCCACAACCAATATGGAGGTAAATCGCGTAGCTAAGAGACATGTGCAGGTTCGAAATCCTAAATCCACTCGTATGATTGTTGATGTTCAAAATTAGTCTGTTTGACCTCAAAGGGTACGATAATCAAACAAAAATAATAACTTACCCTCTGGACCTCCACAGACCGGTCCCGCAACCAATACAGACATGTGTAGGGTTGAAATCCTAAATCCGGATTTCATGTCCCAATCACCAAGCTAGCATTGTGGGCCAAGTATGATAATTATGTTTCTTCTTGAATCAATCTTTTACTTTTGTTAAAAGAAAATTGTGATGTTTGCAGATTGAGCTACTTCGGAAGCAACTGCAAGGTGCAAAGCGAAGAACGGATACACTAGATATAGAACTAGCCATGGACATGATGATCATTTTCTCGAAAAACGACGAAAGAAACGCGGATATCGCAATATTAGAAAGACTAGCCAAAAAACTAGATTTATATTCCATCGGAGACTTGGAAATAGAGACCGTAGCCGTTAGAAAGCTTGTTAAGGAAAGAGGAACCACGAAGCACGTAGAGAGCACCGAACAAATTGTGGATCTCTTGAGGAAATTCAAACAAGTTGCTGGTTTTGACGATAATAATGACGACAATAAAGTGCTCGAAGATTCTCCATCGTTAAGGTTGTTGGAGAGATGTCGATCTATGCTAATCCCACACGAGTTCCTTTGTCCGATATCGCTTGAAATCATGACGGATCCTGTTATCGTTGCTACAGGACAGGTACCCCTTTTTTTTTTACTGTTATGGTTGTAGGTTCGAGTTTTGTTTAAGTTTTCGGATGCTAAAGATCGTTTGCTGCAAACTTTGTAGACGTATGAAAGGGAAAACATTCAGAAATGGTTGGATTCTCATCGAACATGCCCGAAAACTGGCGAAACGTTAAGTCACCTAGCACTCGCCCCAAACTTTGCACTTCGTAATCTCATTCTTCAATGGTGTGAAAAGAATAACTACGAGTTGCCAAAAAAGGAATGTTACTCGATCTCAGAAAACCAAAACGCCTTTGTCGATGAGGTTTCTTCGTTGGTTCAAGATATGTCGTCTAGTCAACTTAGTACTCAAAGTCAAGCTGTCGAGAGGATCAGAATGCTGTCAAAAGAGAACCCCGAAAACAGAATCTTGATTGCCAATTGTGGAGCCATTCCGCCTTTGGTCAAACTGTTGTATTCCTCTAATTGGAAGCTGAAAGAACATTCGGTGACTGCGTTGTTGAATCTGTCACTTGACGAGGCGAATAAAAGGCTCATAGCACGAGAAGGCGCGATTCCTGCCGTTATTGAAGTTCTTCAAAATGGAACAGACGAAGCAAGAGAAAACTCGGCTGCCACTTTGTTTAGCCTGTCGATGTTAAACGAAAACAAAGTAATGATCGGTTGCTTAAAAGGGATCCCACCGTTGGTAAAACTGCTACAAAACGGGACCATCAGAGGCAAGAAAGACGCCGCCACAGCACTGTTTAACCTGTCGCTGAACCAATCAAACAAATCAAGAGCCATCAAGGCTGGGATCATCGAGCCGTTGCTTCATCTGTTGATTGAAAAGTCATTAGGGATGGTTGATGAAGCACTTTCGATACTTTCACTTCTTGTTAAACAGCCCGAGGGACAAAGCGGGATCGGGCAGCTATCGGTTATCGAAACACTTGTCGGTTTCGTGAAGGAGGGTACCCCTAAGAACAAGGAGTGTGCAACGGCGGTCCTTCTCGAGCTCGGGCTGAACAATTCATGTTTGATATTGGCTGCACTTCAGTATGGTGTTTATGATCATCTTGTGGAGCTGAGTAAGAATGGAACAAGTAGAGCCCAAAGGAAAGCTAATGCACTTTTGCAGCAAATGAGCAAATGTGAGCACATTCTGTGACTTGTTGGGTTTTCGGGCTTGCGGCGTGCTTAATTTATCGTATCGGGATGCATTGACGAGGTGTATAGACAGATCGACTCGGTTTTTCGTTACGTGATAACGTTTGTTTTGTGGTGATGATATATATATATATATATATATATATATATATATATATATATATATATATATATATATATATATATATATATATATATATATATATATATATATATATATATATGTTATAACAAGCAGATCAAGTTAGATCTGTTTTAAAACGACAGTAATTGTATCATAATATGTATAAGAAGTTGGTTACCATTTTATATAATAATAAAATTAAAATTGATTTGTTATCAAGGTGTTGCATTTAGTGGATTAACAAAGTGAGTTGAAAAAAAGGCTTTTGGGGAAATCTAATCAAGAGAGCTAGTTTCGGTTTCACGTAGCTCATCTAAGAAAAGACAGAGTTGTCTAGTAAAGATTGGTCGGGGGAGGTCATCTTGGGTACAAATCTGTAAATGATAAAAATATAAATAGAAGTCAATGGAAAATAAGTAGACAACACTAAGGTGGTATTTGTTTTTTAAGAGGTTAAATGTCTGAAGTCTGAAAACCATGTCTGAAATTAAGAGGAGGTCTTAAAGTCTGAAATTAAGAAGCTCTGAATTTAATTCAGACTAGTCTCATTCTCTAAAAATTCAGAAGAAAATTCAGAAGTTGTAACCTCTTAAGTCTGAATTTAAACAAACAATACAAATTATGTTAAGATCTGAAATTCAGACTTCAGACCTAATTCAGAGGCTCTTAATTGAAAACAAACACACCCTAAATATGTATATAAATAAGGTATGATCAGACCACATGGTTTTGTATTGGTCAGTATTGAACTGTTAAGTAAGAAGTGTTCTATCTTTTAAGCAACAGGTTTTTTAGAAACCTCACATATTAGACGAAAAAGTGCAATTCTCTTAGAAATGTGTTCCATTATTGTTTTCTATTCCTTAGTGATCGGAATTAAGCCGTTCGGCGACACCCGAAAAAAACAAAGGACTATTTGATTCTCTTTTTGGACAAGCTTTCATAATTCCATCGTAGGAAGAAAATTAGTTAGCACGTTCGAATCGAATGAATATGCTATGAAAAGTCAAGCTTGAAGTATATTGTGAAACAAAATGTTAAAACTATTAGTTTTTATTATTGATGAACAGGAATAATTACTAAAAATAAAAAAGTTTAGTATCAAATAAAGAGTTTATTATGAAAAAACCAACATGTTTTCACGGTTTTGCATTTTCATCACACAATATTTTTTTTTTCCATAAAAATCCTTGAGTTATATTTTTTTTATAGTTTTGTGAAATTTGAATATTTGAGCCCGGTTATAATTAGTAAACTGAGTTTTTAAAAACTGAAAAACCGGGTTCAAATATCCAGATTTCACTAAACCAAAAAGGAAAAATTAACTTGAGGACTTTTATGGAAAAAAGAAATAACATGGAGGGTGGAAAACGTAAAAAACGTGAAAACATGTTGGTTTTTTCATAATATCTATCTCTATCTATTAAAAGAGTAACTAAATGCCACATGACATGCTCTCATTTAATTTGACACATGTCGCTCTCTCCTTTTGCCACGTCATCTACTGATTTTATTTTTAAATTTTAAAGCAAATCAAATCTATGTAAATCTAATATGGATTAATTTAATAACTAACTAACTAAAATTAAGGAAACTTTATTATTTATATAATTATTATATAACTCAAATTAAGCAAACTTTATTATTCATGTAATTATTATATTATACATACATACATACATACATACATACATACATACATACATACATACATACATACATACATACATACATACATACATACATACATATATATATATATACATACATACATATATATATATATATATATATATATATATATATATATATATATATATGGTCAGGTTCTATGGGGCACCTGTATGTATTGTGCACTTTGGGAACCTGTATGCACCGTTAGATCTTGAATTTTAATGGTTCAGATTGTAGTGGCAAAAGGGTAATTAACTTGAAAATGGGTGCACGGATGCATAACTTCTCACGCGCGGAAGGGCAAAATCGGAATATGCTTGAATTCAGAAAATATTGAATCCGAATCTAAACAAACATGATGCATCTTCATCCAATTTATTGGATTCGTCTTCAAACACGATGCATCCGATGCATCTTCATCCAATTCAATTTATAAACATGATGCATTTCGATCATATTTATCCTCGTCTTTTTTCCATCATTATGCATCACCAAAATCGTGATGCATTTCGGCCATATTCATCCTCGTCTTTGTTCCATCATTATGCATTACCAAAATCGTGATGCATTTTGACATTTAAACGTGTTAATTTCGTGATGCATCTCTGAAATTTAAACGTGTTCATCAACGTCTTCAATGTGTTCATCATTGTCGTGATACATTGCTTTTGTGCATCATGTTTGAAACAACCAATACCATATGCTATGAAAGAGAAAGGGAAAGAGAGAGAAAAGATGATGAATTTATGGGAATGTGGTTGATCATTTTATTTAGTTTCCTAAATAAATGATAAATATTAAATTAAATCTTATAATTTAACAATATATTATTAAACATTCCCAAAATGCCCTTAATGCACCCTTTGTAAATAAGCAATGCATTTTTGGTTCCCATTTGGTTCCCGATGCATATGGTGCCCCATAGAACCTCAATCTATATATATATATATATATATATATATATATATATATATATATATATATATATATATATATATATATATATATATATATATATATAGAATATGGTTCGAGAGAGAACCACCCTTATGCAGCGCACCAGAAGGTACCAGCTTTAAAAAAACTTTTTTTAAATTTTTTTTTCATAAACATATGTTAATTAACATTATGAATAACATATATAAATTTCACATACATTCACATCTCCTAGTTCCTAAAAAATGATGTGAACACACACTTACAAAATTTTGAATGTATGTGAACGTGCATTTATGTGGTGCGTGTTTTCATGCACTTAGAGTGCTCGGATTTGCGTGAAATTCACATATGATCTGTGTAATGTTAATTAGAACATGTTCATGAAAAAAATTTTCAAAAAAATTACTTTTAAGGGTGGTACCTTCTGGTGCGCTGCATTAGAGGTGGTACTCACTTGAACCTAAATCTATATATATATATATATATATATATATATATATATATATATATATATATATATATATATATATATATATATATATATATATATATATATATATATATATAAAATAACCCATGTAATACATGAGTAATAACCTAGTACCCTATTATAAATAGTCCAAGATTTGTTAGTTGTTATTGTTAGGAATATCCGTAAGAAAGAAAGAACAATAGTAGGATAAATCAAGGACGTGATTAAACACTTTTTAAAGAATATTTAATCCCACTTGTCGTTGATGGTTTCCCGACTAAATTCCTCCGAGGATTCCTTGATTCAAGAAATCATAGACAACGATCCCATGATAACTCTAACGAACATGTTTGCGAAATTTTTGATGTGCATAAAAAGAGATGAGAAATGGAAGAGGTTTAAAATCATACATTGCGCGGTTAAATATGTCAAAACTTTTCCCCCTACAAATTGAAGTATTCCCGCCAACATTAACTTCAAATTTGATTATATAGCAAATGCATGCACAAAGTGCGAAGTCTTGATTTTATAATATATATGTATATAAGTCCACTGCATATACATTATATGTAATTCAAATACATAAAATGTATTTGTACTTATAAACATGCTAATTTTTCATCTCCTTATCTATGAGACAACCAAAACTAGTGAAGCAAAATAGAGACTATCCGGTTATAACTTATAGATGATAAAGATTATAACCACGCTTAATTATGAAAAAAAGGTAACATATTGTCATATTTTCTTTAATTTGGATAAGATATTAAATTTTAAATTAGAAATCAAACTAATGAAAACACACCACTCAAGGTAACCTGCCTTGATGATCACGTAACTAATAATATTAAGAAAGTGTTAGCCTGGTCAAATGGCATGTCGAAAAGTTTTGCTGAGCAGACGAAAAACATGTTATTTCAGCACAATTTACTTTTTATTCCGACAATATTACTTAAATTAATGTGTTTTCCTTAGTATGATCCACTAATTGAGAAAAAGTAATATGTTATTCAACATAAAAAAAAAGTTAATAGTATATTACATTTTTTTTAATGTAATTAACTTAATATTAAGATCGACAACAAATATAATTATGTTAATGTTATAATAATTTATGAAAGAACAAATATGTAAAAATGGTTATTAATTTGGATGTTGCTAAGCGAACATCTTTCTTTTAATTTCTTTACCACCGTAGTAAAACCGATGTGAATGCGTTGTTCCACAACCCCAAGAATCCGAATCAATTAAGATAATATTAGTTCAATACAGAATAGGATTAATATATATCCAACAATAATCAACCACAACGATAAAACCTTAAATGCAAATAAGTAAATAGAGACACAAAGATTTACGTGGAAAACCTAAAACGGGAAAAACCACGGGCGGAGGAAGCCGAGAATAAATCCACTATAATCTTGCAGTGTTTACAAAGCTTGATCAACGAGATTACAATAAGCTTAAATGGTGATTTGTGATTAGGGTTAAAAAAAAAAAAACCTTCGTACGCCGTATAGCTTCTGCGAAGATAACCCACGAACTTTCGGTCGCAAACCCCCAGAGACGAACAAAAGCTGGGAACAAATTGGTTTCAATTTTTAGTTTCACAGTTAATGCCTCGTGAAACGTGAATAATTATTTCAACTTTCAACAATTAACACTTTAGCTCCTTGAACTATATAATAATAGTCAAGTTTGAAGGCATAGTTCCACAATCTCCACCTTGACTTCAAAAGAGAGGAACGTGCTCAACGATCACATCAGAAAACCAACAGCTTATGAAACTTTAAAACTCCATAAGAAACTCCAAAACTCGGAGGATTCTCTTGGTTGAGGTCTCGAGTTCGTGTCTTGCCAAGAACATTTCTTCTTAGGTGTAGCTGTGGAGTTTAGTCCTCACACTCAAGGTTATTAACAATTGTGCTTATAACTAACCATTAATATCTGCTCTTAAAAAATACTATATTAATATTATTTTTTATTTAATGATGCAAGACCTTATAATGAAACACGATTAAAAAAGCATTTTAAGTTTTACAATTTTTTTTGAATGATTAAGGAGGCGTTTGGTTCGCGGATTTCCTGGGATTCACTGGAATTTGCATTTAAAATCCTGTGTTTGATTCACAGATTTCAGTAAGGATTTAAAATCCTAAGATTTCATAAATCCATTTCTTCTTTATTATTTAAAAACTCAGCCTTCCCCTTAGGATTTTAAATCACAGGTACCTTGCATTATTCAGATTAGCAAATTTTTTCTATAAGATAATGCAAATTCTTTGACAAAATCCTGACAAATGCAAATGTTGCATAATGCAAATACTTTGACAAAATGCAAATCCCAGAGAAAAAAATCTGCGAACCAAACACCCCATAAGTTTTACAATTAACCTTTAGAAATGGAAAGAATTTCATATATGTCATTGTAAAATTTAAATATTATTTATATCTTTACAAACTTTCTTATTACACACATATAGAATCAGGTTCATTAGCGTACCCATGTGATTTCAGCATACTCAATTGTGAATGATCATTCACATATATATTTTTTGCATAGACATGTATAAGTGTGATGCATGAAAGTTCACATAATTTTTAACGACACAGAAAGTGTGATGTATGTAAAATTCATATATCATGTGTATAACATTAATTTAAACATGATTATGAAAAAAACAATTTAAAAAAAAGTTTTTTATGAATGATATTTTCAGGTGCACTTGATTTCGATAGAGACTTTTTTGAACCTGACATATACACACACACATATACAAACACACACATATGTATATATATCATTTTAAACCTTTAAACTGTCACACACACAACATGGCTCCCTCCTTTTCGTCCACCCCAACTCAACATTATTTTCCATCGTTTGACGTTTAATCTCTATCGATTTTTCCTATATTGTCAATTGCTTTAAATACATCGCTTGACATATTTAAAGTTTACAAGGATATATATGTGAGATTTAATAGTTTATTTTGAAAAGAAAACCAATATATTTTCATGACTTTTGCGTTTTCGTCGCTTAATATTATTTGTTTTCGTCACCAACTTAATTTTATTTATAGCTTTGTGAAAATTAATTATTAGAGTCCGATATAATTGGTAAACCGAGTTTTATAAAAACTGAAAAACCGACTTTTATAGTCAAATTTCATCAAACCAGAAAGAAAGATTAACTTAAGAATTTTATTATGAAAAATAATAATATGTAGAAAGGAAAAAAAAACGTGGAAGTATATTGGTATTTTTCGTAATAAACTTAAAAATATACTTTTGTTTGGGGTATATAAACACTTGTAGAAGTAGAATGGCGGAGTAAAATTCCAACGGGAAACTAACGAACAGCTCATCTGATCACTTGAAGCCAAAACCTTCATCGACACATATACTCTCACGCTACGCTACCAAAATTATCACCGATTTCAAGGTAATATTTTTGTGTTTTCTTCATCATTTATCTGTTACAATTGCGTTAATCTTGAGCTTTCCTGCTGTTTCACTTCTTAAAATTTCATGTATCGATTCATACAGTTGGGTTTTTGTTTTTTCTGGCAATCAGGGATTGTTTAATTCATGTTTTACTGAAATTCGAAACCAAAATCGTGTTTAGGTTTGGGAAATCAAAACTTTTGTTACTGTTCAGCTACTGATCTTTGAATCGTTTATAGTGCTTTATCGTTCATGCATTTGATGCTAATCAGTTTAGAATAATTCGAGGGATTGGTTCTAGGCACTTTCTAAAACCACAGTGAGTATTTGTTGCATTATTCAATCGATTATATGATTCATTCCTTACGGTCTTGAATTCCTAATACTGTCAAGCATCAGCAACTACATTGGTACTGTTTTGGATCATGGAAATGGAAATGGAAGTCATTTGCTCCAATTTTACATTTCATTTGCTTCAGTTTTAGATCCAAGGCATACAATCAGATTTTCCTTCTGTCGAAACTGAAGGTGAAAGAAAACATGGTTGCTTGAGAATCTAGGGTTTCCTAATTACAAGCGGTGGAAGAGAAATTAGCCAGACACACATGATTACAAGTGAGTTTAGTGAGTATAGAAGATTACTTGAGAAGTTTGGTACATGTAAAACTAATTGTAATTTGACAGTAGATGACAGTTTGACAGGGCCAATACCGGTTATGGATGACATAGTACCATCGGCAATCCTTATACGGGATAATGTTTTACAAGGTGCATACGGATGGAACATAGAAGAGTTACCCGTCATAGGATCTGAGGCACCTGAATATAAAATCTTGGCAGCAGGTAAGACAAAACAGATGCAGAGTTAAAGTGCTACCTTGGAAAGCTAGATGATCAAAGGAATCATGTGTTGCTCATTTTCTGAAGTAGCTTGTGTAGTGTGTCAATTTGCCCTTGTATTAGCTGTATATTAGACAACTTTTCAAGTAATTGAACAACATCGAAAGTGGAGGTCATTGCTTTATGATTAGAAGCAGAAAGTGCTTGTGATTTCTTAAGAAACCCATTTAATTGGTTACATGTAGCTCGAGTATGTACAATAGAATTGAAATGATTGCACCATGGGAGATTACCATTGTGAGGAGGTTGTTTATCATTAGGGCCATCTTTGGAAGATGTTCAACCTTGTGTATCTAGCATTCATTTCTAATGGAAGATCACCTTCATTTGACTGGGTTTTAGGGTTGCAACTTGCCAAGGATGCATGATCATGATTTTCTTCCTGTTGAATTTCAACAAATGCCTCTCTGATTCTTCTTTGGGTGGTAGTGGTCATCCGCCAATGATACAACCACGAACTTCATCCAAGTCATGATTTGGTCCAACAAGGAAGTCATATAGTCTTTCCTTGTCAAAGTGTGACTTGAACTTTGTGTGGTATTCAATCTGAATCGAACCGGCCACAGAAAATAGATCCAGTTCTTGTGGGAGAACTTTCATGGAGTTGTAATAGTTCGTGACTTGAGATTGACCTTGACGAATTGCCAACTTTAGCTTCAATTTGAAAACCTGAGATGCATTCTCGAAATCAGAGTAGTTCTCTTTTACACCACTCCATGTATCCTTGTCTGTTTTAAGAAGATAGATCAGGCTGATGTGAGGCTCCATGGAATTGATCAACAAAGCCATGACGATAAAGTTGTTGAGTTCTCAAGAATTGTAGTTCGGATCTGAAGTAGGAGGTAGAGAGCATAGTAACAAGATTGGCTAGAAAGCCCATGATCTACGATCCAAAAATTGTAATGACCTTTTATCAAATCTTCATTTAAAATTTAAATATAAGCACACAAGCTGAGTATATGCACAATCCACCAAAACTTTCATAGATATTCAGTAATGCGTATGCACAAAACAAATATAGAATTATAGACCAAGAGAAGTAAGAAAAATGTAAAAGAGATGGGAAAAACAAACCCGGAATAGATGCTTGAATTTAAAGATAACTCATGTAGGCTCTTATTGGACTGTTGCGTTTTACTATTAAATATCAGCCATGGCCCATTGATTCTGATGTGTGGAACAGATGAAAACCTAAGTTTTTTCAGGTGATGTACATCTGCTAGCATGATATTTATGATGCATGAACAATGTTTGGTGCTATATTCTTAATGATTAAATCCTTCAACAGCATCTTATCAAGTAATTATATGGTGCTAGGTTAAGTAATTCTGGATGGTTCAACAAACAGATTCTAAGTTCCGTGAGTACGTGCTGGCAAATTCAGAGAATGGCCTTCCAAAGCATGATAAGAAGACTGCTTTGAAAGATGTGCAAAATGAGAGCAGGAATATGATGCCCAAATCTGATGGCTCTCTTTTGAAAGACAATGTGCATGCTGTTGAATCTGCTAAGGTCTCGGGCATCAAAAGACCACAACCAGAGTCTACAATGAGATCTCCTCACCAACAGACGCCTGCCAGTAATAGCGGGCCTCTTGTCTATGTCCGCCGGAAGACAGAGTCAGAACAACATAAAAACAGCTCTGGGAACAAAGCAAATGATCAACCTGGGAAACTACTTGAACATGATGAAAAGAATCATGAACAATATCCAATGAATGATTCCACATTATGTTTTCACAAAGATACTCCTGAACTGAAGACTTCTGAAGGCATTTCCTCTAAAGCACCTTTAGTTACTCTTGATTCTGGAAGGTCCAATATCATAATACCTGTAGCCGATTCCAATCATCTTCAATTGGACAATTCAAAAGGGTTAGTTATCCCGCATTGGGAAGAGAGATATTTGCGATTGCAGAACTTTTTAAAGGCTCTGGACCTGTCAAAACAGGATGATTATCGCCGAAGTATGTGCTTCCATCTGGATTGTTAGTTTATGGTTTTTTATTTCCATTTCTTTTTGTTGGTATAATCCCATTATATTCTTACTCCCTTTGTTTAACCCATTTGTCAGTGCTTCATTCCCTCTCATCAGTTGGCCTTAGCAGAGTTGCAGTTGAACTAGAAAAGAGATCAATTCAACTCTCTTTGGAGGAAGGTAATTAATATATAGCTGTTGCCTTTCTATGAATATAGGAGGGGAAGGGGCAAATGGAGAATATGTTAGTATGCACAAATAATATTTTGACATCCCTTCTACTTTCTAATATATACATGAGTTTAATGCGAGGTACAGAATTTGCTGATGCCAGTTTGAAGTGTCTTGTAGTGAAGTAGCTGTAGGAAGTTAATAACAAATATGCCTCATGCAACTCAAATGCTATCATAAACCGTTATGCATCAAGGGATCTGAGTAATTGCATGAAAAATATATACTTGGTTGTCATTAGTCAAGTTGAATTAAAACGTTAAGTCAATTTCATATATACCCCTCAAAAGTTCCAAATATTGAATACTAGTTTATGAACCACGTATTACGTGGATAAATTTTAATAAATAATTGGTTATATAAAATTTAGGTAAACTTAAAATTAAAACATATAAATATTAAATATTATTAAAAAAAATAAATACAAGAATAGTATTGTTGTTTGTCATAGTTATTATCTAATAGTAGTTACTTTTTAAACAAATTTTAAAATATTTTATTTATAAATTTATATGTATTTAATCAATATAGTTTAAAATTTCAATTTTACATAAACCATAATTTATATATATATATATATATATATTTTACTAAAATAAACAAAATGTTATGAAATATGACTTTATTAATATTGTATTATGTTTGATTTTTTTATTTCTTTAATATTGTTTGTATAATCTTTTTTTATGTTTAGTATATTTTAATAAATATATAAACACATGATATTTTTTTTTAAATTAGACATATCACATATAGATAAGTATGTATAAGATGTTGGATGGATTTGTATTATATTTATAATAATAACAATAAATATTAGATCATGAGAAATGTAATAAATACTGAATAATGACAAATGTTGGATAGAGTTAATGATTTATTAATATTTCTAGGTTTTAAAGTAATAAATTGTATTTATCTTTTATTTTTATGTTTGTATTTATCTTCTATTTTATATATTTGTATTATCTTATAAATTATGTTTGTATATATCTTTTCGGGTGAAATTTGGAGGAGACATGTGTCATTTATGTGTTCTCCTTTATTATATAGATACCAAAAACATGCTTTAAGAGCATTGCACTTTATGCTATAAAAACTTATATATATAGTAAGGTTCAAAAAAGTACCTCTCACAATTAAGTGCACCCGAAGGTACCACCTTATAAAATTTTAAATTTTTTTTTTTCATAACCATGTTTAAATAAACCTTTATACACATGATACAAAAATTTCACATACATTCACACATCTATGTCCTTAAAGATTATGTGACTTATGTGAATGGTCATCCAAGTGAATGATCATTCGCACCATTCACATGATTATTTTTACCATTTATAAGATTTATTATGTTACTCATTTTGATAAAAAGTCTTATAATGTTGTCTTATACATGTCTATGCAAAAAAATATATGTGAATGATCATTCACAACAGGGTACGCTGGAATCTCAGGTTCATCAGCGTACACATGAGATTCCAGCGTACCTTGTTGTGAATGATCATCACATATATTTTTTTGCATAAACATGTATAAGACAACATTATAAGACTTTTTTTTATCAAAATAAGCAACATCATAATCTTGTAAATGGTAAAAAAGATCATGTGAATGGTGTGAATGACGTTCACATAAATGTGCATGAACATTCACATAATTTTTAAGGATACAGAATGTGTGAATGTATGTGAAATTCATATATCATGTGTATAAAAAAAAAATTTAAAAATGGTTATGAAAAAAAAATTTAAAAAGTTTTTTAAGGTTGGTACCTTCGGGTGCACTTGATTCCGAGAGGTACTTTTTTTAACTTGACTCTATATATATATATATATATATATATATATATATATATATATATATATATATATATATATATATATATATATATAGTTTCATGGAGTCCCATATTAGACTAGAGTTTTAGAGTCTCATGTTAAATGTACATGTTTATTACAATAAAAAAAATCAAATTTAATGCAAAGTGCAATATACACATGTTCAAAATTGCATTATGAGTGGGTAGTTCACATCATTTTGAAATTCATTACGCTAAAATGTTTAACTTCATGCAATAGTGCAATATGGCAATGTTCATGCATATTGCACCTTTGATCGTGTACATGTTGCTCATTTGCATGAAATTAAACAATTTATCAAAATAAACATGTAAATGACGTGACCTAATCAATAACAACACACTTTTGTACATGTGCACTTTTGCATGAAATTGAACATTTTTTCATAATGAACATGTACATTTAATATGAGACTTCCTGGAACTTAAGTGTGTGTGTCTATATATATATGTGTGTGTGTGTGTGTGTGTGTGTGTGTGTTTGTGTGTGTATGTATATATGTATGATATTTTACATGTTTTGAGGGGTATGTAAGAAATTCCCTAAATGTTTATCCTTTTCTGCAATATTTTTAATCTTTGCTGAAGTTTGACTGTTTGAGTATGACTCCCTATTCAGTTGTTTATGCCTAATAGTTGAAGCTCCTGTATAATACATTAATTTATATCTCAAGTGGAAATGAGGGCTAAAAGAGAATGACCTCTAAATATATACTTAGGCGAGAGTGAGAGTATAAAGCATGGGACATGATATGCCAAATTACACACGTCAAATTCACCAACCATAGCCAATATGTAAAAGTTATAGTTCCTCTAACCTTGGAAGAGCTAAATTTCTCATTATGATATCTAGCCCCTTTCACTAGAATTGTCTTTAGGATCCCAAGTGTTTTGTCTAAACTCTAAAGTTCACTTAAATACACGATCAAACACTCCCCCACTTGATCGTCCTTAGGAATCAGGTATTGTAAATCATAATAACCAAGTCCAAACTGCAGATCAACCCTGTTCGAATCAAGTATTTTTCATCTGTTTTCATTAAATTATTTGGATATTATAACTAAACTTTAAACACTGATAAATGATGTATTCTGTCTCGGTTTTCGATTTTCAGCTGGCCCTTTGTAACCGGTCACAACCATCCCCCTGGGTTTTCACCGGAATCTTGCCGGCAAACCATACTCAGATCGAAAAACACATCAGAACCAGAGATCAACTCAACAGCGATTCCAAATCAGAACCAAGATCAAAACCATAACCTGAGATGTAAACCCAACATCGATTCCAACCAAATTGAAGAAAAACAAAGATGAAACTAAAATAGAATCCAAAGATCGATTCCAAGCAGATACAAAACTAAATTCGACCTTTGAATTCTAAGATCTGAAACTACAATTAAATACAAAAACTAACACGAGAGCTTCGGTGGTGGTGGGGCGGCAGTCTCTGCAAATGAGGAACCATATCTTGATCGAGGATCTGAGAGTGAGAAACCAGATCCAAATATAGAAAGCTTCCAAATCGAACCAGATGAAGAAGCAAAAACATATCGACAAGAGGTTTCTTCTCGTTGATTTCTTCTCGATTAGGGCTTCGAGAACCAGATCCATATATGGGTTCTTCTTGATAAAAGCTTCCAAACTAGATGGTGATGAAACTTCGATTGACGACGACTGTTCTCTTCGAATCTGGTGCTGTGAGCTGATGGTGGTGGAGACTGGAGAGGGAAAGAGAGGGGTGTAGAGGTGGTGGTGCGGCGAATGACGTCCGATGCTGTGGAGGAAGCGGTGGTGATGGTTATCAATGGTTGAGATGGAAAGAGAGGGGGACATGGGTTGAGAGGGGAGGATAGAGAGTAGAGAGGTATCTAGGTCCCAGAAGGTTATCCAATATCTCAAGAGTTCCTGTAGAGGGGGGTGAATACAGCTATAACAAAATTACACAGATTTTTCTCAATGTTTGTGTATATATTAATAAGTATGTTAAATTACAAACAAGTTTGGATCGCGGAATTATCCAAACTAAGATGGCAGATTGAACAACAGCTTTTACTAGTCTAAGACAAACCTAAGCTAGATACAATGGAATGACTCACTAAGGCTCACTCACTGTTTACACACTCAGTGTATGTTTACAAGACCTTAACTGAACAACTTTGGGAACATTGAACAACTTAAAGGACAAGTTCACTTAGAACAACTTAGACACACTCAGCTTTGTCACTCAAGTTGAAGTAGAACGTGCATGCATGGATTGACAAACTCTCTCTGCATTCAAGTTGTTCACGTCGCTTTCTCTCTTCTTTGTAGCTTCCCTTTTGTAGTCCCACAAAGCATCCTAGTGAAGTTTTTTCATTAGTTGTAGAGAAAGCGGGATGTCTCACAAGGAGACAAACTTACTTTTCTGCAACAAGACAAAATTGACAAAAGTCATTTTTGTCTTCTTACTGCAAAACCTTTGTCTTGTTCTTTTATATTCTGTTGTTCCAGCTTTATCCCAAATAAGCAAGTCAACTTATAACTTTCAAACTTCTTATTAAGCCATTCTGATATAAGAAAATGTTTGTCACCCTTTTCAAATATCTCATTTGTCTTCATGTAACAGAACAACTTTCGTAGAGTTGCAGCAGGTCTGCTTTTCCACTTCATCTTGAATCTTCAGGCTGATTCCGTCGTTCAAAACTTTACATCATGACTTGGAAACACATTCCAATAAGTGTTCAACTTGTTCACAAAGAATAGACCATTTGACTATGTCAAACCTGTCCAACATACATGAACAACTTAGACAAGAGGTGTCAAGCCTGTTCAACTGATGAGGACAGTTTTGACATACTGCCAAGTTACAACTTATGTAACAGTGTAAAACAAACTTAGTATTGCAATTCATCATAAGGTTTTGATTGAGGCATTTAACAGCCTAACAATCTCCCCTAAGTGTATCAAACAGGTTTGATTAAGGATCTTCCCCTATGATGTAGAATAGGTTTGATTGTGGCCTTTTTGTGCCTAACAAGATACCTTATGTATGAAAAGTGAGAAGGGTAAAAAAACAATATAAACACATTTGAACTATAAAAGGTTAGAAAACAACAAGGTTTTCATTTTCGTTGATAACTAATAATGAAAATTTTCATCAACTAAAAGCAAAGGTATTCTGAAGTTTCTTAGTCATGATACAACTTTGAAAACTGAACCCAAGGAATTTTCTTAAGGCTACACATGGATTTTTTCAACCAACAAACCTTCGGACCTCCTTTTGCACACAAAGAGCATGGTGCAATGGCTAGTGAAGTATCTCATTAGGCTTGTCAAGAAAATTCTGTTTTCCCTTGTATAAGGAACTGAGCATACTTTGTAATATGGTCTAGCATCAGCTAAAGAGTCAATAAAGGCATCACATATTTTGTTACGGGCATCACCATATGTAGGAGCCAAAGCAGTAGAATTGGGTCATGTGATATATTGATCTCTCTCTTTCTTCTAGCCTTCTAGGGTATAGTTGAGACGAGCAATAATCAAGGGCTCAAAAGAAGCCATTGAAGAAAAGTTTCTATTTCTATCATTTCAATGGAACCTGCTAGCTCTTGAAACTGTAGAATATTTGGCAGAAGGTGGTGCGAGCACGCACACATATCATCAGATTTCAAGGTAGAGTTAACTTGTACAATCCAGTGCCTCCAACCATAATGTTTGAACCATTGGCCTTTTAAAGATGGCCCGTGCAGTGATACTATGGATGGAATATTCTTATCCTGTGATGTGACCTCAGTGTCAACAGTCCAAGATATAACATTGCTAGGTAAGTTCCAGAAGTTCTGAAACTAGTATGCACCCTATTAACCAAACATCGTGAACCCACAAAACCCTTCATATGTTGTCCATATATCCGCCATCAAAATCTTGAACAACCTCCTCTTTCTTGGACTCCTCACAAGTGCTCATATCAACTCATACAAATCTCATGACCATCAAACTAACTTGAAAAGGAGCACAATCTTACATTTAAGGATCCTGACACAAGCAATACCATTGTGTGAACTGTGAAGTGCTAATTATGATGGTTCTAAAGTCTAAACCCATTTTTCTAGGAATGTGTAACTTTTCCATATACCTTCTAAAGATAGAGGGGGTTGAGTTGGAAGAATTTTCACTGCCACAGAACTTATAATGTAACGTACCAGGTTGGTTTAATAATTTAACTACATCCTTAATCCAGAAATAATGTCCTGTAGAACATGCTAAGTCATGCAAGTGGACACTTCATCGTCCCTTTCTTTTATGCATTAAACTCCTAGCAGATGTAACAAAAGCCTCATGAGAGAACCAGAAATAGACCCACGATTGCAAATCAGAGACAAACGGCTTAGAAGAGAATTCTAGTTTAGCTTCTACATCGCTTTTGTGTGTGTGTACTTTTTTTGGGGGGTGGGGTGGGGTTGTATTAAGAAGACAGGACATGGAACAAGTAAACACACACTAGACAAGGAAAACAAAAAAACATAGATATACGTGGTTCGGTCCAAGAATGACCTTCATCAACAGACGCACTAGCGAGACAGTTGTATTGGTCACAATCACATAGGGCTGATATTTATAAGAAAAACTGAGACCGAATAAAGAAAACCTAATTGGGGTCCGGTTTTAGATTTCGCAGTGGCTGATGGTATATATGGTCCCAAATCATTCCCTAGTCTCCACAACCAGAGGGGGGGGGGGGGGGGAGGGTTGATAGAACCCGAATAGTATTTTAAGAAAATAAAGATAAATAAGAGTGCAAGTACAAGATCAGCCACTTTAAAAATTAAAGATAAATAAGGGTGCAAGTACAAGATCAGCCACTTTCAAGAGGCAGCCGTCTCTCCAAATTCCCAAAATTTTATAGGTAATTTTCTCCCAACGATGCTTAAGTACTTAATCCTACTTCAATAATCAAATCAAGCATAATACCTGACTTCTTGTAATTCTCTCTCTCTCTCTCTCTCTCTCTCTCTCTCTCTCTCTCTCTCACACACACACACACACACACATATAGGGTCAGGTTCTATGGGGAACCTGTATGCATTGTGCAACTTGGGAACCTCCATACACCGTTAGATCTATAATTTCAATGGATCAGATTTTAGTGGCAAAAGGGTAATTAAGTTGAACTTTGTTGCACCGGAGGGGCAAAATTGGAAGAAGATTCATTTAGCTAAAATTCACCTTCCTTCGTTGCATACCGCGATTCTAGCACTCCTTCCATAATCGGTATTTGCTCCGGATTTCGCTCAAGATTCCTCCCTCCATCTTTATCCCGAAAATCGCTCATGCATACTCAAATAAATTAAGCTTTGTTCTTCAAGTACACAGATACAATGCATACGGTTCAAGGGTTTTCAAAAAAAAAGAGGGGAAAAGCAAACATTCACGTGCGAACAACCGGTTTTTTTTCGCCGTTGCAACTTCGATTATTTTGTTAAATGGAAGTGCATTGTTGCATATTTCGTGTTCATTGAGGTGTTTAGTTCATAATCAAAGTGCGTATTTCGTATTTGGAGGTTTTTTATGCCCTAGTTAGTTTTGGGTTCAATCGGTAGGGTATTTAGTTCATAATCGAAGTATGTGTTTATGAAGGTTTGAGTTGCATCTCTTTTGAAATGCATTATGCGTCTACTTTAAGACTTAACAGCCGCAGATTGATTGTAGTTCACAAATGCATATTTCAGTATGCATATAAATTCAATTTCAATAATGTTTATTGCATTGAAGATATGCATATAAATTCAATTTCAATCGGATGCCTAGCTACAGGTGTGGAGATGAAAACCGTATGAAGACATGCATGGATAGAAAGTCAAAACAAATGCAATCTATCCTAACAAAAACTCCACAATTTTAGCAATTACCATAATATATATCTGGAAATTTGAATATAAAATATTTTAAATATTTTAATCTAACTAAGTAATTGTTTAAAATTCCAATTATGCCCTTATTGCATCCTTATTTAATATATATTGTGCATTTTTGGTTCCTCCGGTTCACAATGCATCGTGGTGCCCCATAGAACCTCAATCTATATATATATGGTTGCTTGAGTATGGGATCAGTAATGTTAACTATCTAAATTATGGAAACACGATAAATGTCTATTACAATGCATATTTTACTAAGTAGCACTTGTTTAACAGATTTCATTATACAATAACTCCACCTAGATGGTGAGATTTGAAGAACTTTATAGCTTGAAAACATGTCCCTTGATCCTTTCAATCCAACTTATAGTCATTATCTGAACTGAAATGAATAATCATGTAGCAGCACGTCATATGAATTGTACTGTCACATTGTAGCCGATGTCCTTTCAGCAGGTCATCTAGATTGAGCAAACACAAATACCACAATATTGTCAATTTAGACTTATATGTTAAGTTGTATCCAGTGCACATATACCATTTTTTGTAGGTTGTATTGAGAAATGCACCCTGGGGTTGCTTGCATCCCTTCAATAGACACTAGGCTATTATGTTGATAGGATCATAGGAAATAACATCTTCCGATCACTTAAAGCTGGGTTTGAAAGTGGAATTCAAGGTTTAGATTTAATTTGATTAAATGAGCCCGCCCCAATTCAAATTCCAGCAATAAGATTGAAATCCTAATTACACTAATTTTCTTATTTCTTACTTTTTCTATCTTTAATCAAGTGTTGATGGATTGACACACTCTTAGTTTTGATTTGAAGTCCTTTCTAATTAGCTATCGAGCATCATATTACGCACACTGTTAAATGAACACCATTCTCTTTAAACTTGCAGCAAGAGAGGTTCAACGTGCAAAACTTGTGGATGTATTGGATAAATTTCCAACGATGAATTGAGCATCCGCACCAAGCACAAGTTTGTCATCTTCTCAATGTCTCTTGTTTTACTGTGGTCAGCTCTTGCTGACAGTTGTGTTTGTGTTGCTTCATTTAGTGTTGGAAAATAGTAGATGCAAATGTTAATAGTTTCCATCTTATCTTTACTGTCCAAGTTATTATATTTTCTATTTCATGTGAAAAACCGAAAAAAAAAAAAAAAAGAATCATTGATAATGTGTGTTCCCTTTCACTCTTCATTGATCTCCTATTCTCCTGTAACCTGTAAAACAATGAACACCTTTTGTGTGTGTGTGTGTTTTCTTTTTATAATCACTTGTCCCTAACATAGTGAACGTTGTAAACTGCTATCCAATAACCCGATCCGTACATTGCCCGTGCCAGCCTTGCATCTTTCCAAATGTTTCCCTCCCTCTTTGTATTATCTAAATATTATGAGTTGGGGATGATACAAGGAAGTAAATCCCTCATGGGCCATGGCCATGGTCTTACTGGATGTTTTGAGGTCATGTCTACCATTCGGCGATTGCCTTTGGGGATGTTCATTTCCGGATAATCCGAATTTCGGATACATGAATGTTACTATGCGGATCCATGGGCGGACCTAGCTAAGGCATAGGGTGTCACTCGATACCGATAAAATTTTAAAATACTAAGGTACGTATGTATTAAAAATTTTGAGTGACACTTACAAAAAAAATATAAAATAATTGTATACATACGTAATATATATTTTTTGTTTTATTCCTCAAATGTATTGAAATATCACTACATTTTACTCATCAATTTTTCAAATTTTTGAGTGTTTATTTTTTAAATTTATTTTATCAATTGTTAAATTTATTTGTTAAGTCCGAATTACGCAATTCGATTGGTGATGATTTTATGAACGCTTGTTGCATTTATTGTGTTGAGAATGAATTACTTGTTGATATTTTGAACGAAGATGTGATGACAAGATTTTAAAAGATGAAGACTCGAAAGCAACATTTGTAGATATTTAAGATTTACGGTACTTATTGCTTTTAAGTTTTAATAGTATTGTAGTATGTATTTTTTTAATTAGAAAAATCGTGTTATTTGTTAATTTTGTGTTGGCAACCCGTTTTGGTGATTCGGTCCATCTTATAAAATATTTCAAAAATATAAGTATTAAATTTACTCTAAAAAAGTGGGCACCGATAACAAAATTCCTGGATTCGCCACAATCAGGTAGGGGTGAGCGATGGGTACCATTTCCCAAACCCGAACCCGAACCGGTACCGGTACCGACCGATACCGAATTAATATATTCGGTTCGGTATTCGGTTTTTAAATTAGCTAAAATTCGGTATTCGGTACTCTCGGTTCGGTATTCGGTTTTTAAATTAGCTAAAATTCGGTATTTGGAACCGAACCGGCACCATATAAAATTATACGGTTCGGTATTCGGTTCTTTCAAAACTAATAATTCGGTTACGGTATTTTCGGGATCGGTACCGGTTCGGTACGGAACGGCACCGAGCTCACCCCTACTATCAGGATCCGTATCCGATTTTCGGATATCCGAAATTTCAGATTATCCGAAAATCGGATATTGAATAATTTGAAAACTAATTTTTTTAAATTAAACTTTAAATTATAAAATGAATCCAAATATACAAAATACAAATCTATATGCATATTAACATATAAAATAGCAATTGTGTATTTGTGTCACAAACAAAAATGTATTACTTTTTAAACTTAAAACAACAATAAAAACACGTTAAAAGATATTAAAATGTATTTAAAACGAGTAATAAATAAGTTAAAATTACATCATACACTTCAAATTAAAGAATATAACTATTGTTAGTCAAATAATGTTTTGTCAAAGTTTTTAAGTTTTTACAAAAAAATATGATATAATCTGAAATTTTGAAATTATGCAAAATCCGTATCCAAATTCGAGATTTCAGATAATCCGAAATTGTGAAAATTTCATATCGGGCTCTCGGATTCGGATGCTTTTGAACATCCCTAATTGTCTTTATGTGGAAACAACTACACTTAACACCTCAATATTAGAAATGACAATACTAGATCCCTTAAGTTTTGGCTTGCGGAATAAATTTAAATTTATAGTATATAATATATATCTATATTATATATAATAAGAAAACCACTTGGAGTTTCTAGACCATTGGATGGAAAGAAATCAATGGTCCAGATTAATGACAACTCATAATTATTTATGAAAGTCTCTTATACCCTTAATTAAAATCAATAATTATACCTATGCCATTTTTTTAATTCACTTTCCAAATTTACTACATTAATTCAATTACATTAAATTTTGATTTTAATTTTTTCATTAATGAATTAATATTAAATTAATATTTACCTAAAATAAATACGTGTCATTATTATCCTTAATGATCATAGTTAAATTCCAATGTAAAAATTTGGATTTAAATGTAGAAGTGTAGTAAATAAAGTTAAAAATTTTGTTATTTATTTTGCTAACAAGATTTAAAATTTAATAGATAAAACTTCAATTGTGAATATGATAAATTTTTATTGTTGATTTTCAGATATTTCATTTTTATATTTTATCATTTTCAAAATATATAACATTCACATAAGTGAAGTTTTTTGTTTCTTACATTGATATTTCATATTTGAAGTTTTGCAAACACATATTATCTGTTATTAATAATATAATATAGAGTTAATTGCATAGATGGTCCTTTAACTATCCTCAAATTGCAGTTATCGTCCTTTTTCCGAAAACGTTGCAAATTGGGTGCTTTATGTACCGAAAAGTTGCAATTATGGTCATTTCTAACAGAAACCATTAAGTGTCTCTGTTAGGTCAGGGGCAATTTCGTCTTTTTAAGGATAAATGACCTTTTTTGCAATCTTTTCTTATTATTTGCTTTATTATTATTATTATTATTATTATTATTATTATTATTATTATTATTATTATTATTATTATTATTATTATTATTATTATTATTATTATTATTATTTAAAAGAAAAACAAGCATATCCCCTTCTATTTATCATCATCTCTTCAACATTCAACCCACATCACACCACCACCCATAAGAACATCACACCACCACCGACGACAATCACCACCACGGTTTTCTCCGCCGCCGCCGCCCCTTCCTAATCTGCTTCACCGCCTTCCTAATCTACTCCGCCGCCACCACCTCCCTTATCTCCTCCGTCGCCACTGCCGCCGCCACCTCCCTTGCTATTTCATTGACGGCTCCACCGTCGCCGCCGCCACCTCCCTTATCTCCTCCATTTACTTCGTCTTCTACATCAGGTCTTTGCTATTTCATTGACGGCTCCACCGTACCAGATCTAGAATCGAAGCTGGAGGTGGTGGAGGAAGCTGGAGGTTGCTATTTCTTTGCTATTTCTACATCAGGTCTTTGCTATTTCTTTGCTATTTCATTGACGGCGGTGAAGGAAGCTGGAGGTTGCTACCAGAGGTGGAGGAAGCCGGAGGTTGGTACCATATCTGGAATCGAAGAAACTAAAGTTTGAAACAGGTGATGAGTCGCGACAGTGGTGGAGGAAGCCGGAGGTTGCAGATCTAGATCTGGGTTTTAAAAACTGAATGTGTTCGTCGGCTTGGTACCAGATTTCAAAGATTTCCTCTGTGGGTTTTGTTTGAGGTCTGGATCTGGGTTTTGGATCTTAAAGTTTCTTCATTTCGAATTGGTTTCTGGTTTTTTATTTCTCCATGTTTGGATGTAATGTTGCTCAATATGAAATCATTTTAAAATGTTGGTTTCCGTTGTCGATATCTCGTTTTTGAGACTGAAAGTTGATGAATGTTCCAAATTTGATTCAGAGTTTTCATTCCTAGTATCCAGATTTGAATGTTCATAAAAATGAAATGATTAGAAATCTGGATTTGTGATGAAGTTGGATAAACATTGTATTGTAAATAAATTTGATTAAAAAAATCATATAAATACCAATAAACATAATAATAATGGAAAAAAAGAAAAGATTGCAAAAAAGGTCCTTTATCCTTAAAAGACGAAATTGCCCCTGACCTAACAGAACTTAACGGTTTCTGTTAGAAAGGACCATAATTTGCAACGTTTTCGAAAAAAGGACGATAACTGCAATTTGGGGATAGTTAAAGGACCATCTATGCAATTAACTCTATAATATAATAATATTTTTTTATTTAATATCAAACAACTAAGTATTTTTTATCTTTAATTTAACTAGCTTTCAATTTTTTTTATTTTAATTATATATAAATTTTATAATAATTTATTAAAATATAACAAAATATGTATTTTCTAAGTTGATTAACCTATATATTATAATAAAATAAAACAATTCATGTCATACGTCACTTCTACAATACAAGAAAATTTTATTTTTCCACATTTTTTTCTAAATTTAACACCTTAACTTAATTGCATTAAATTTTGATTTTATTTTTTTTCATTAATTAATTAGTAATAAATTAAGATTTTGTAACATTTAAAATTAATGTTTACCTAAAATAAATATCTATCATTATTATCCATAATAATCATAATTAGATCCAAATGTAAAAATTTGAATTAGTTGTGGAAATTATTATAATTATGTATAATAAAGGAAAACATCAAATGTCACGTGTCACCTCTATGTTCACCAAAAAGATAATTACAACTTATAAAAAATAAAAGATAAATACAATTTAATATTTTTTAAAAAGATAAATATACTCAATTTTTTAATCTGTAAATAATAAAAAATAAACACAATTATTATTTTTGTATGTTTTTATTTTTACTCATATACATTTCATATAAATAAATTTAATTAAAAATATCCACGTAATACGTGGGTTATAAACTAGTATGTGTATTAAATGAGATATGGAATCGTATGTTTACTAATTGGAATTTCAAAAAGTTATCTAAAGGGTTTATTATGATATAAACCAACATGTTTTCACGTTTTTTGTTTTTTCGTCCCTTCATGTTATTTTTTTTCATAAAAGTCCTCAAATTAATTTTTTTTCTTTTTGGTTTAGTGAAAAATGAATATTAGAACTCGGTTTTTCAGTCTATAAAAATCCGGTTTAATAATTAAAATTGTGGTAGTCAATTTCACAAAACTAAAAAAATAACATTGAGGGACGAAAACGCAAAAACCGTGAAAACATGTTGGGTTTTTTTTCGTAATAAACCCTTATTTTAAAACATTTATATTCCTGGTTTTTATTTTAAAAAAAATAAAAAACTCTTAAAAATTAAGCATTTTTATTAATAATAAGGCTAAATGTATTATAACTAGTGTTATGGTTGTCTGTGCGTTGCTGCGAGTATCCGTCATGAATATGTAATTTTTATCGCTTAAGATAAACTATGATGTTAAGAAATTGAAACATGTTTAATGATGATAACAACGTCAGTGCATTTGTGTATTCAAACATTAGTGGGCTACATGTTTTTTTTTTTTTTTTTTACGAATTTGGTTCGACTCAATTGATGATATATAAAGTATATTATTTTTTAGGGTTTTATATGAACAAAACAACATGTTTTCATGTATTTTCTGGTTTCGTTTTTCCATGTATTTTCCTAATAAAGTCCTCAGCTTATTGTTTCTTTCTGGTTTTCGGGAAAATATTATTCTTTTTTCATAATCGATCCTGTATTTTCCACAAAATAAAAACTTGTTTTTTTCATGAAAAACCCTCAAACTTAATTACTCTTTTGGTTTAAAAGAAAATTTTCAAAAATCACAAATAAATAAATAACTTGAGAATTTTATCAGTAAAAAAATAACACGGAGAGGCTATACCGCAAAAACATAAAAAACATGTGTTTTTCATATTGAACCTCTTTTTTATACAAATTTTTTTTGAACGGCAAACTATCCTACTCCTACTCCTAAAGTACTCTTTTGCCTCAAGTGGGGACTTTAAAACTTACTTTCTTCACCTAAATTTCAACTTGCC
>JAANYP010000154.1:62500-103838 GCA_020465985.1 Centrapalus pauciflorus
ATCGATTACAAGTGCAACGTATACGAATTCAAAGACTAAAGAATGTTTTGAAAATAAGTTTATTTAAAAGGAAAGTTTTGAAAATGGTTTTTCTTTAAAACATAAATATCCACCTCCACACCAGATCAAACAAAGAATATAACGGCTGAAGCAACAAAGGGTTGGGTTATATTTACCGAGCGGCCTAACATCATAAACAGTAATCCATCTCACAATCACTCTCAAGACTACACTGAGTCGCGCCACATCAGTGCATCTGGCCGTAAGGGGTGTATGGCATTACACCTTACTTCCGCAAAACTCATAACATAGCCTAGGATGCATCCATACGCCTCCCTGAAATAATCAACAGCTCATATCCCGAGCTAACATGATCTCCATCGATCATAAACATAATCTCAATCATTCATAATCATAATCATAATCACAACAAAAGGGAGACGCCGTAACCGATCACACTGTTACGGAAGTGTCATGCCATTGATGCCGCAATGGCATGCCTGTGGTACCTCCACAGGTAGTTCACTCGGTAATCCTAGCTCCTGTCTAATTTCTAGGGTTCAAGCATCACAAAAGGCCCGCATAAACATCTCAACTTTAAATAATGATTTAAATACAAAAAGGGCCACATTTCACAAAACATCATCAACTTTCGTAACAAGCCATAAATATAATCAATTTCAAAATATGTTTTTCTTTTCGCAAATGTTTTCGAGCAATAAAAATCGATATTTGCTTTCGATAATATAAATAAGGAAACTGACACGAGATATAAAAGTTCGACTGTCAAGTATTAGCATGCAATTCACACAACGAACAACTCAAGAATAACGCTGAAAGAAGTACGGGATCCGTACCTTAAAAGCAGCTCCGCAAAATCACGACGACAGATTTAATCCGCTACGAATCGATTCGATCTATAAGAACGAACTTAAATTAGAACTCAGCTAGGTGGGTCTTCTAACTATTCATTCCCACTATTTTAATACATACTTTATATTAATAATTATTAAGTACGGTTTACAATTATTGCTTGTTAAACTTTAAATGGTTCATTAGTCATTATTAATCGAATTGGGGTTCCAATAATTAATTATGAAATTTCTCTATACTTTAATCGGCATTCAATTGCATACAATTTTAGTGTATTTATTTTAATCTCATTGAACATTTAAATTAACTTATAAGTGAACCTTAATTAAATATTAAGTCGTTAATATAATTTTATTTCATTTTGGGTTACGGTCCGAATTAATATAATTAAGTTTTAGTAACATGTAATCAATATTAATCGTAAATATAACCGTGAATAATTAATTGATTTGTTACCCATTAATTATTTTATTTAGAATTGGTTCCAATATATTAGGTTTATTAAATGGGTTTAAAACTAATTATTAATTAATAAAAATAATGATTTATAATAAATAATATATAAAACTAAATTAATATATTCATTAAATTTAATTATTTAGGTAAATGGGTCGGGTCGGGTCCATGACCCGATACCCTTTCTTTTTCCCCCTTTTCTCGGACCCCTTCACACGAACACACACATTTCACCCACACCCTCTCTCTCTTCTTTCTCTCTCTAGCATCTCTCTCTCTCTGCTCTCTGCCTCCTCCGGCCGGCAACCGCCGCCGCCTCTCACCGGCGAATCACAACAACCACCGACTCCTCTCGGCTCCCGTCTCCCTCGCTCGCACACGTCTCAACGGCAGCGGACAACCCAAGCGTCGCCGCCGCCACTGCTGCACAACCTCACGACGCCGCCTCCGCTCGATCTCTCGGCTCACACACTCTACTCTTTCACGGCCGCCGCTGACCAGGACCATTGCGGTCGCCCCTGGTGCGGCGCCGCCGATCTCAAACCACCACCATCACCGCCTCTCAAACCCAAGTAACAGGTTCGTTTTCTTATTTTGTATTTCATATAAATCTGGTTTTAATTTCTTGATTTGCTTCACAATTTCAGATACAAAATATTATTTTTACAACTTAACAAGAACGTTATAGTTTAAGCAGAGTTCGTTACCTTGATCTGAACGGGAACTTGGTGAACCGTCTCGTTTATTTCCGATCTCCTCAGCAACTTGAACGGCCGGCCGACGTAGGGTTTATTTGAGTTTCTTTTTCAGAGTTTGTAATTAGGGTTTAGGGTTTGAGATTAATGTTAATAAATACAGGTGTAACCCTAATCATCTGGGTTGGGCTTGTTTAGTGGATAATTATAATTAAGCCCATCTGATTTAAATCATTTATCTGAGTCATAAAAGTTATAACTTTAGCCCATTTTATTTTACAAGTAATGTTATATTAATGTTTAATCAATGATGTTAAGGTTTTTATTATTATTAGTAATTCTATTTATTAATATTTGTTATTTAAAAATTTGGGTTATTATAACACTCACAACTTAAAATGATTTCGTCCCCGAAATCGCCAAAAGTAAAAGTCGGGTTATTATAACACCTACCACTTAAAATGATTTCGTCCCCGAAATCGCCAAAATAAAGTTCATATTGCTATGATTATTGATATCATTATTAGGTTTGTTATTATGTTTTAGATTAGTTGTGTGTTTTTTTACATTTTATATGTTTTTAAATTTTACGGCTATTACAGCTTACCCAACTTAAAAAGGATTCCGTCCTCGGAATCAGCTAAAGAAACTAGGAGATAACTAAATTATCGAATAGACGAAGATAACGCTCTCTGAACGACTTGAAACTGATGCCACCCTGACTTCAAATCAATCTTCTCGCCTCCATGGCCAAAACGATAGGCATAACGCTACTAGGTCGAAACCCGATAGACACAATTTGGATCTTTGAGATCACCGAAGATAACGCGCATAGACATGAATTAAACGAACAGTAAAACATGATTCTTGACACATAATAAAAAAATCAAGACACAGACAATCAAATAACCGCGTAATTTCTCATGGGAGTAGAAATAGAAACCAAACCAACACGCTGAACAAAATACGAAGAGATAATAGAATGCGTAGAATCCAAATCGATTAACACATGAGCCTCTCGGCCTGACAAGGAAAATTAACTCGATATCGTACCTGGAGCGTTTGTAGCCTGATGCTCGGTGATGGCGAAAACTTTACCGACATTCCCTCTCTGGTTACCATTAACTTGTTGCTGATTATTCCCTGCATTATCCTGCTGGTTATTCCCTTGCTGTGCTGTGCAATTTCTAGCCAGATGCCCTTGCTGGCCACATTTAAAACAACCCCTGTTGTCCCGCACACACGGCCTCCCAGGGTGAAATGTCCCACATCTGTTACATGCCGCAATCATAGCCTGATTATTGTTCACTGGCTCCGCTCCAGTAAGTCTGAACATGTCGGACCCTGGCAACTGGTTATCGGCTCCATGCTGAAATCCCATGCTTCTACTCCCATTATTCTGTCCTGACTGAAATCTTACATTACGGTCCGAACCCTGCCCGCGGTTTTCCTCTCGACCCCTCTTCCCGTCACCTCCCTTACTGGCACGAAAGTCCGCCCTCTCCATTTCCACAGTTTTTGCTGCATTGGCCGCATCCGAAATCTTGTCATGCTTTCTGTCGACTACCTGTCGTCGAATCTCATACCGTAGCCCCCATACGAACTTATTAGCTTGCTGCTTCGCGGTTCCAGCCGTAGCGCCAACTATTCCCGCAATTCGCACAAATCTCTCCATATAAGCACTTACATCCTCATCATTTCCCTGATGGATGCTCGCATATTCTCTCTCGCACGCTTGAATATCTGCCGCTGGGAAGTACTGCTGGTAAAACATCTCCAGAAAATCCCTCCAAGCCAAGGACTCCAGGAACCCGTCACCCTCTACATCTTTCAGGGTCTTCCACCAGGAGTGGGCATCTCCTTCCAATTTATAGGTAGCAAGACGTACCTTCTGATTGTCAGTGCATTCCAGGACTTCGAAAATCTTTTCCAAATGGGCTATCCAATTCCTTGCATCAATCGGTTTCTTCCCCCCACTGAAAGAATTTGGTTTCTGCTTCTGAAACTTTTCCAACAACTTATACGTAGGCGGTCCCTAAGCATTCTCCGCTTGATCTGCCATCCCAGTATTAGTATTATTTCCCTGATTCTGTCCAACTGCCAGAATTTGAGGCACGGCTTGGGCAATGGCTGCAGCAATGATTTGATTCAGCGTAGTCATCTGAGCGGGAGTAAACGTCGCATTAGATTCCTCATTGTTCCTATCGCCGCGGGTGTTTCTCCTTGGGCCGCGAGTCGATCTACGAGGAGGCATCTACAGAGTTTCGAAAGAAATCGCAACGATCATCGTAAAGAACGAAAGAGTATGGAATTGACAAACAAAATCCTAACCCATGGTCTACCCAATCTCACAGGCCAAAGTCTATTGCTTACTAAGGAATCGCAAACCTGTCTCTGATACCAACGGTAACACCCCGATCCCGACTGGACCGGCGATGTTAATTAACTACCTCATCTAACCAAAAACAAACTATATTATTTATTAACTTCTAAAGCTTAACATAAATTTCGATTGATTTCAACTATCAATTTAAAGTTAAACTAAACATTAACAAATATTCATGATCACTAATACTAAAATAAAATAGCTAACATAAATCTAAGTCCTCAACGGTCCACACTCTGCGCACTGCCCATCATCACCCCTGAGTACCTGCCGGAAGAAAGAACACAGCATGAGCCAAACGCCCAGTACGGAGATCGATTACAAGTGCAACGTATACGAATTCAAAGACTAAAGAATGTTTTGAAAATAAGTTTATTTAAAAGGAAAGTTTTGAAAATGGTTTTTCTTTAAAACATAAATATCCACCTCCACACCAGATCAAACAAAGAATATAACGGCTGAAGCAACAAAGGGTTGGGTTATATTTACCGAGCGGCCTAACATCATAAACAGTAATCCATCTCACAATCACTCTCAAGACTACACTGAGTCGCGCCACATCAGTGCATCTGGCCGGAAGGGGTGTATGACATTACACCTTACTTCCGCAAAACTCATAACATAGCCTAGGATGCATCCATACGCCTCCCTGAAATAATCAACAGCTCATATCCCGAGCTAACATGATCTCCATCGATCATAAACATAATCTCAATCATTCATAATCATAATCATAATCACAACAAAAGGGAGACGCCGTAACCGATCACACTGTTACGGAAGTGTCATGCCATTGATGCCGCAATGGCATGCCTGTGGTACCTCCACAGGTAGTTCACTCGGTAATCCTAGCTCCTGTCTAATTTCTAGGGTTCAAGCATCACAAAAGGCCCGCATAAACATCTCAACTTTAAATAATGATTTAAATACAAAAAGGGCCACATTTCACAAAACATCATCAACTTTCGTAACAAGCCATAAATATAATCAATTTCAAAATATGTTTTTCTTTTCGCAAATGTTTTCGAGCAATAAAAATCGATATTTGCTTTCGATAATATAAATAAGGAAACTGACACGAGATATAAAAGTTCGACTGTCAAGTATTAGCATGCAATTCACACAACGAACAACTCAAGAATAACGCTGAAAGAAGTACGGGATCCGTACCTTAAAAGCAGCTCCGCAAAATCACGACGACAGATTTAATCCGCTACGAATCGATTCGATCTATAAGAACGAACTTAAATTAGAACTCAGCTAGGTGGGTCTTCTAACTATTCATTCCCACTATTTTAATACATACTTTATATTAATAATTATTAAGTACGGTTTACAATTATTGCTTGTTAAACTTTAAATGGTTCATTAGTCATTATTAATCGAATTGGGGTTCCAATAATTAATTATGAAATTTCTCTATACTTTAATCGGCATTCAATTGCATACAATTTTAGTGTATTTATTTTAATCTCATTGAACATTTAAATTAACTTATAAGTGAACCTTAATTAAATATTAAGTCGTTAATATAATTTTATTTCATTTTGGGTTACGGTCCGAATTAATATAATTAAGTTTTAGTAACATGTAATCAATATTAATCGTAAATATAACCGTGAATAATTAATTGATTTGTTACCCATTAATTATTTTATTTAGAATTGGTTCCAATATATTAGGTTTATTAAATGGGTTTAAAACTAATTATTAATTAATAAAAATAATGATTTATAATAAATAATATATAAAACTAAATTAATATATTCATTAAATTTAATTATTTAGGTAAATGGGTCGGGTCGGGTCCATGACCCGATACCCTTTCTTTTTCCCCCTTTTCTCGGACCCCTTCACACGAACACACACATTTCACCCACACCCTCTCTCTCTTCTTTCTCTCTCTAGCATCTCTCTCTCTCTGCTCTCTGCCTCCTCCGGCCGGCAACCGCCGCCGCCTCTCACCGGCGAATCACAACAACCACCGACTCCTCTCGGCTCCCGTCTCCCTCGCTCGCACACGTCTCAACGGCAGCGGACAACCCAAGCGTCGCCGCCGCCACTGCTGCACAACCTCACGACGCCGCCTCCGCTCGATCTCTCGGCTCACACACTCTACTCTTTCACGGCCGCCGCTGACCAGGACCATTGCGGTCGCCCCTGGTGCGGCGCCGCCGATCTCAAACCACCACCATCACCGCCTCTCAAACCCAAGTAACAGGTTCGTTTTCTTATTTTGTATTTCATATAAATCTGGTTTTAATTTCTTGATTTGCTTCACAATTTCAGATACAAAATATTATTTTTACAACTTAACAAGAACGTTATAGTTTAAGCAGAGTTCGTTACCTTGATCTGAACGGGAACTTGGTGAACCGTCTCGTTTATTTCCGATCTCCTCAGCAACTTGAACGGCCGGCCGACGTAGGGTTTATTTGAGTTTCTTTTTCAGAGTTTGTAATTAGGGTTTAGGGTTTGAGATTAATGTTAATAAATACAGGTGTAACCCTAATCATCTGGGTTGGGCTTGTTTAGTGGATAATTATAATTAAGCCCATCTGATTTAAATCATTTATCTGAGTCATAAAAGTTATAACTTTAGCCCATTTTATTTTACAAGTAATGTTATATTAATGTTTAATCAATGATGTTAAGGTTTTTATTATTATTAGTAATTCTATTTATTAATATTTGTTATTTAAAAATTTGGGTTATTATAACACTCACAACTTAAAATGATTTCGTCCCCGAAATCGCCAAAAGTAAAAGTCGGGTTATTATAACACCTACCACTTAAAATGATTTCGTCCCCGAAATCGCCAAAATAAAGTTCATATTGCTATGATTATTGATATCATTATTAGGTTTGTTATTATGTTTTAGATTAGTTGTGTGTTTTTTTACATTTTATATGTTTTTAAATTTTACGGCTATTACAGCTTACCCAACTTAAAAAGGATTCCGTCCTCGGAATCAGCTAAAGAAACTAGGAGATAACTAAATTATCGAATAGACGAAGATAACGCTCTCTGAACGACTTGAAACTGATGCCACCCTGACTTCAAATCAATCTTCTCGCCTCCATGGCCAAAACGATAGGCATAACGCTACTAGGTCGAAACCCGATAGACACAATTTGGATCTTTGAGATCACCGAAGATAACGCGCATAGACATGAATTAAACGAACAGTAAAACATGATTCTTGACACATAATAAAAAAATCAAGACACAGACAATCAAATAACCGCGTAATTTCTCATGGGAGTAGAAATAGAAACCAAACCAACACGCTGAACAAAATACGAAGAGATAATAGAATGCGTAGAATCCAAATCGATTAACACATGAGCCTCTCGGCCTGACAAGGAAAATTAACTCGATATCGTACCTGGAGCGTTTGTAGCCTGATGCTCGGTGATGGCGAAAACTTTACCGACATTCCCTCTCTGGTTACCATTAACTTGTTGCTGATTATTCCCTGCATTATCCTGCTGGTTATTCCCTTGCTGTGCTGTGCAATTTCTAGCCAGATGCCCTTGCTGGCCACATTTAAAACAACCCCTGTTGTCCCGCACACACGGCCTCCCAGGGTGAAATGTCCCACATCTGTTACATGCCGCAATCATAGCCTGATTATTGTTCACTGGCTCCGCTCCAGTAAGTCTGAACATGTCGGACCCTGGCAACTGGTTATCGGCTCCATGCTGAAATCCCATGCTTCTACTCCCATTATTCTGTCCTGACTGAAATCTTACATTACGGTCCGAACCCTGTCCGCGGTTTTCCTCTCGACCCCTCTTCCGGTCACCTCCCTTACTGGCACGAAAGTCCGCCCTCTCCATTTCCACAGTTTTTGCTGCGTTGGCCGCATCCGAAATCTTGTCATGCTTTCTGTCGACTACCTGTCGTCGAATCTCATACCGTAGCCCCCATACGAACTTATTAGCTTGCTGCTTCGCGGTTCCAGCCGTAGCGCCAACTATTCCCGCAATTCGCACAAATCTCTCCATATAAGCACTTACATCCTCATCATTTCCCTGATGGATGCTCGCATATTCTCTCTCGCACGCTTGAATATCTGCCGCTGGGAAGTACTGCTGGTAAAACATCTCCAGAAAATCCCTCCAAGCCAAGGACTCCAGGAACCCGTCACCCTCTACATCTTTCAGGGTCTTCCACCAGGAGTGGGCATCTCCTTCCAATTTATAGGTAGCAAGACGTACCTTCTGATTGTCAGTGCATTCCAGGACTTCGAAAATCTTTTCCAAATGGGCTATCCAATTCCTTGCATCAATCGGTTTCTTCCCCCCACTGAAAGAATTTGGTTTCTGCTTCTGAAATTTTTCCAACAACTTATACGTAGGCGGTCCCTGAGCATTCTCCGCTTGATCTGCCATCCCAGTATTAGTATTATTTCCCTGATTCAGTCCAGCTGCCAGAATTTGAGGCACGGCTTGGGCAATGGCTGCAGCAATGATTTGATTCAGCGTAGTCATCTGAGCGGGAGTAAACGTCGCATTAGATTCCTCATTGTTCCTATCGCCGCGGGTGTTTCTCCTTGGGCCGCGAGTCGATCTACGAGGAGGCATCTACAGAGTTTCGAAAGAAATCGCAACGATCATCGTAAAGAACGAAAGAGTATGGAATTGACAAACAAAATCCTAACCCATGGTCTACCCAATCTCACAGGCCAAAGTCTATTGCTTACTAAGGAATCGCAAACCTGTCTCTGATACCAACGGTAACACCCCGATCCCGACTGGACCGGCGATGTTAATTAACTACCTCATCTAACCAAAAACAAACTATATTATTTATTAACTTCTAAAGCTTAACATAAATTTCGATTGATTTCAACTATCAATTTAAAGTTAAACTAAACATTAACAAATATTCATGATCACTAATACTAAAATAAAATAGCTAACATAAATCTAAGTCCTCAACGGTCCACACTCTGCGCACTGCCCATCATCACCCCTGAGTACCTGCCGGAAGAAAGAACACAGCATGAGCCAAACGCCCAGTACGGAGATCGATTACAAGTGCAACGTATACGAATTCAAAGACTAAAGAATGTTTTGAAAATAAGTTTATTTAAAAGGAAAGTTTTGAAAATGGTTTTTCTTTAAAACATAAATATCCACCTCCACACCAGATCAAACAAAGAATATAACGGCTGAAGCAACAAAGGGTTGGGTTATATTTACCGAGCGGCCTAACATCATAAACAGTAATCCATCTCACAATCACTCTCAAGACTACACTGAGTCGCGCCACATCAGTGCATCTGGCCGTAAGGGGTGTATGGCATTACACCTTACTTCCGCAAAACTCATAACATAGCCTAGGATGCATCCATACGCCTCCCTGAAATAATCAACAGCTCATATCCCGAGCTAACATGATCTCCATCGATCATAAACATAATCTCAATCATTCATAATCATAATCATAATCACAACAAAAGGGAGACGCCGTAACCGATCA
Source organism: Centrapalus pauciflorus (assembly GCA_020465985.1). Classification (NCBI taxonomy): domain Eukaryota; kingdom Viridiplantae; phylum Streptophyta; class Magnoliopsida; order Asterales; family Asteraceae; genus Centrapalus; species Centrapalus pauciflorus. Next base: position 72,403 of record JAANYP010000154.1, read on the forward strand.
CACTGTTACGGAAGTGTCATGCCATTGATGCCGCAATGGCATGCCTGTGGTACCTCCACAGGTAGTTCACTCGGTAATCCTAGCTCCTGTCTAATTTCTAGGGTTCAAGCATCACAAAAGGCCCGCATAAACATCTCAACTTTAAATAATGATTTAAATACAAAAAGGGCCACATTTCACAAAACATCATCAACTTTCGTAACAAGCCATAAATATAATCAATTTCAAAATATGTTTTTCTTTTCGCAAATGTTTTCGAGCAATAAAAATCGATATTTGCTTTCGATAATATAAATAAGGAAACTGACACGAGATATAAAAGTTCGACTGTCAAGTATTAGCATGCAATTCACACAACGAACAACTCAAGAATAACGCTGAAAGAAGTACGGGATCCGTACCTTAAAAGCAGCTCCGCAAAATCACGACGACAGATTTAATCCGCTACGAATCGATTCGATCTATAAGAACGAACTTAAATTAGAACTCAGCTAGGTGGGTCTTCTAACTATTCATTCCCACTATTTTAATACATACTTTATATTAATAATTATTAAGTACGGTTTACAATTATTGCTTGTTAAACTTTAAATGGTTCATTAGTCATTATTAATCGAATTGGGGTTCCAATAATTAATTATGAAATTTCTCTATACTTTAATCGGCATTCAATTGCATACAATTTTAGTGTATTTATTTTAATCTCATTGAACATTTAAATTAACTTATAAGTGAACCTTAATTAAATATTAAGTCGTTAATATAATTTTATTTCATTTTGGGTTACGGTCCGAATTAATATAATTAAGTTTTAGTAACATGTAATCAATATTAATCGTAAATATAACCGTGAATAATTAATTGATTTGTTACCCATTAATTATTTTATTTAGAATTGGTTCCAATATATTAGGTTTATTAAATGGGTTTAAAACTAATTATTAATTAATAAAAATAATGATTTATAATAAATAATATATAAAACTAAATTAATATATTCATTAAATTTAATTATTTAGGTAAATGGGTCGGGTCGGGTCCATGACCCGATACCCTTTCTTTTTCCCCCTTTTCTCGGACCCCTTCACACGAACACACACATTTCACCCACACCCTCTCTCTCTTCTTTCTCTCTCTAGCATCTCTCTCTCTCTGCTCTCTGCCTCCTCCGGCCGGCAACCGCCGCCGCCTCTCACCGGCGAATCACAACAACCACCGACTCCTCTCGGCTCCCGTCTCCCTCGCTCGCACACGTCTCAACGGCAGCGGACAACCCAAGCGTCGCCGCCGCCACTGCTGCACAACCTCACGACGCCGCCTCCGCTCGATCTCTCGGCTCACACACTCTACTCTTTCACGGCCGCCGCTGACCAGGACCATTGCGGTCGCCCCTGGTGCGGCGCCGCCGATCTCAAACCACCACCATCACCGCCTCTCAAACCCAAGTAACAGGTTCGTTTTCTTATTTTGTATTTCATATAAATCTGGTTTTAATTTCTTGATTTGCTTCACAATTTCAGATACAAAATATTATTTTTACAACTTAACAAGAACGTTATAGTTTAAGCAGAGTTCGTTACCTTGATCTGAACGGGAACTTGGTGAACCGTCTCGTTTATTTCCGATCTCCTCAGCAACTTGAACGGCCGGCCGACGTAGGGTTTATTTGAGTTTCTTTTTCAGAGTTTGTAATTAGGGTTTAGGGTTTGAGATTAATGTTAATAAATACAGGTGTAACCCTAATCATCTGGGTTGGGCTTGTTTAGTGGATAATTATAATTAAGCCCATCTGATTTAAATCATTTATCTGAGTCATAAAAGTTATAACTTTAGCCCATTTTATTTTACAAGTAATGTTATATTAATGTTTAATCAATGATGTTAAGGTTTTTATTATTATTAGTAATTCTATTTATTAATATTTGTTATTTAAAAATTTGGGTTATTATAACTGAGATATAATTAATCACACATTAATTTAATCTCATTGATCATTTCGTGTCGTGTCATAAACAATATTCAATATTATCTATTCAATCGGTTGATTGCATCTGCTCAGTTGTGCTCATCGGTGTGACCCTCAAATGTTTTATGAAATCAGCCATATGTCATCTTTACACACCATATACCAACAATACACACACACACACACACACACATATATATATATATATATATATATATATATATATATATATATATATATATATATATATATATATATATACACACACACACACATACATACATATAGAATATGGTTCGAGAGAGTACCACCCATTATGCAGTGCACCAGAAGGTACCACCTTTAAAAAAAATTTTAAATTTTTTTTCATAAACATGTTTTAATTAACATTATGAAGATCATATGTAAATTTCATATGCATTCACATCTCCTAGCTCCTAAAAAATGACGTGAACACACACTTACATAATTTTGAAGACATGTGAATGTGCATTTATGTAATGCGTGTTTTCATGCACTTAGAGTGTTCGGATTTGCGTGAAATGTACATATGATCTATGTAATGTTAATTAGAACATGTTCATAAAAAAATTTCAAAAAAATTAAAAGAGGGTGGTACCTTCTGATGCGCTGCATTAGAGGTGGTACTCATTTGAACCTAAATCTATACATATATAAGGTTCAATTGAGAACTTTTGTGCATCGAGGTACAAAAGAACCTATATCATCCATTAGATCAAAGAATTGTATGGATTAGATTAAATGACAAAAGGGTAAATAATTGGACAATTTTATACATCTTGTGCATTACAAAAACACATGGAAGGGCATTTTGGGTGTTGTGCATACCTCATTAAATTTAATATTTTAACAAATAACTAAATAATAAATGTTAAAATAAATTCAATTGATCACTTCAAAATTTAACAAAAGTCACACAAATTCAAAAAGAATGATGAAGATATTGATGCATTTCATATTAATCGTTCAATTCGTGATGCATATCAGTTTTATCTATACAAAATCTATACAATTCGTGATGCATCACTGTTAATCATCATCTTCATATTCATCGTTTATCATCATCGTTCATCATCTTCGTATTCATCGTTTATCATCATCATTCATCTATGCATAGTATTCATCATGGTGCATCGTTATTAATCATCAATATCATTGTTCTAATGGATGCATCAATGTGTTCATCATCATCTTCTTCGTTCATCGTGTTCTTCATGTTCATCGTGTTTCCTCATATTGTTCATCATCCGTTGCATCTCTTGTTCATCATGTTCATCATCATCGCGGTGGCGGCGACGGCGGTGGTTGGCGGGGTTCCTCGATGCATACGGTGGAGAGAGAGAAAGAGAGATACGGTGGAGAGGTGGTTACAACAAAGGTGATGGTGGTGGTGGTGGTGTGGTGGATACAGTGGGGAGAGAGAGAGAGAGAGAGAGAGAGAGAGAGAGAGAGAGAGAGAAATAAAGAAAGAGAGAGAGATATGAAGAGGTGGTTACTTTTTTTGAATATTTATTCCTTATTTATTTCTAATTTATCTATTATAATTAATTCCATATAATTAATTTTATATTCCAGGAATACCCTTAGTGCACCATTGTTTGATTCTTTGGTGCACAAAAGTTCCTAGAGGTGCCTCGGTGCATAAAAGTTCTCAATTTAACCTCAATATATATATAAGTTGGGGTGGGCCATAGCCTAGCTTGTTTCCAAGGTGTCTACACCCCTGACCACATGTACCTTTTTGTAAATTGTGAAAGCACCAAAACGGGGCGTTTCACGATCACAAATGTAGGCTAGTATAATGTAGTAAAATCTATATCTATATCTATATACTTAATAAATGAGAACACCTAATATTACGTGTTAGTTTCTAGTTTCATCAAACACACACATAATATATGTGTGTGTGCGCACACGTATGTTTATACACACACACACACACAAACACACACACAGACACATATATGGGTATGTGTGTGTATGTATGTATGTATGTATGTATGTATGTATGTATGTATGTATCTATATATAGAGGTGTGCTCAATGGAAAACCAATATGCATCGAAAAACTTTAGAAAAACAATTATGTCTTAGATTATATGTATATGTGATCTTAGAAAAATGCATCACAATGCACTTAAAAATATACACATAAGGATATTTTGGGTATACAAATTTTTTTCCATTAGAATTTCATCAATTTTATATTTGGATTTAAAATAACCATAATCCATTCAAAATTCAAATGTTAAAAACCATATACATCCAAATTTAAAAACTACAAATGGATGATTCATTGAAAATCGTCATCTTCGCCTAATCTTCATCAAATTTAAAAATTACAAAACGACGATGCACACTATCAATCTTCATCTTCATCATGTATGTGTTCAATATTAACTCATAAACAATTGTGCAGTCCATAAATGAAGATGGTAAACACCACAAAAAAACATCATGCATTGCACAAAATATGACCATATACTCCACATTTAATGTAAAAGAATAATGAATTAATGATTCAATTAATCTAGAATTTATTACTCATCATTTATATATTTAAAAAAAATAAAGAATCAATATGTGAAAATATAAATCACAGTGTTTTTCCTACTTCTCATGATATATTTAACTTCTTATTTGATACTATATATATATATATATGTGTGTGTGTGTGTGTGTGTGTGTGTATATATATACATATATCTGTGTGTGTGTGTGTGTGTGTGTATGTACGTATGTTCAAGTGAGTACCACTTATTATGCAGCGCACCAGAAGGTCCCAACTCGCAGACACCGCCTTGTGGTGCGACAGGGTCCAGGCACGACGACTCGTTGAATACAAATGAAACTTCATATCTGGCAATCCGAATGTCATTGAGACCAAATAACCCATCACGGGCCTTATTTGAAAAGGGCCCGAAACCAAAGAATATGGTCTCAACGAGCGAAACATCTTACGAACCATCCTTGAACTAACTAAATATCAGTAAATCAATGTTTTATCATTGGGTAACCGGTTGAAACCAGTCATTAATTCTACGTGGACCGGTAAATAGACAACGTGGAATAAATTTTAGTTGTTGAAACCGGTTGCCAAATATTATACATCATTTAAACCCTCGTTGATGAGTTAATCCTGTTTAAAAATTACAATTAAAAATTATCAACGGGGGTTTATATTATATGTAATACTTGACAACTGGTTTCAACAACTAAAATTTATTCCACTTAGGTTATTTACCGGTCCATGTAGGATTAATAACCGGTTTCAATCAATAACCTATTGATAAAACCTTGATTTACTAATTTTTAGTTAGTTCAGGGTTTTCTATGCAACGAAAAATGGTTTGAGGTTTTAATCACAAAAAACTGACAAGTTGATGGTTTTTTACGCAATTATCCCTTTAATTAACATTACAAAGATGACATATAAATTTCATGTGCCTTCACACATTCTAAATACATGAAATCATGCATTACGCAAATGTACGTTAACATACATGCAAAATTCTGTTAGTGTATGTTCACATCATTTTTAAAGTCTTAAGAGATGTGAATGTATGTGTAACATCCTCAAATTTGATATAATAATTAAACTACTAATTATACACTTAACTAATGAATTAAGTGATTTATTTTGTTAATTAATATGTACAGATTGAAATTTTTATCATTTATGAGAATATATGTTAATGTTAAACTACAAACTTATAAATAGGTAAAGTGGACTTTTATATATATATATTTGAGTCCGGTTAATTCATACATTGCTATAATATACTCGTAATAAAGGTACCAATTAAATTTCTAAATGAATTGTATCTTTATATTTGATTAAGAGTAAAATTAAAAAGTTTGGTCCCAAGTTTTAGTTACTTGCATTAAACTTGGAACCTATACTTTATGTACAAGACTCCATGTTAGATGTACAAGTCTCTTGAGCATCTATGAATTGAAAATCCAATTGACTAAGAGGTGGGGTTGGAATTGATAAGTAGCAAGATTTAGAAGGGGTGCGTGCGTAAAACCAAATGACCAATTGAGGGTTTTAAATTTCCCCAATCGGTGCTATCCCCCATTCTTTCTCTTCTTCATTTCAATTCTGCTGCATAGTAGAAGGGAGTTAGGGCTGGCTCGGGTGATTAAGGGAATTAAAGCCACTAAAACCTCACAACCATCAAAGGTAAAATAAATTGGTTGTGTAGATGTTTATGTATTTTTCTTCTTCTTTCTTCCTAAATAACCATCTCTATGGTATATGTATGTGAAACCATGGTATGGTGGGTTAAATTAAGTACATGATCATTGATCAGTTGTTAGTATTTCTAAGATTTACAAGAGTAGTATATCAAAAGAATTCATCAAAAGTTGAGTTTAAACTTTGGTAAGATTAACTTAAAAGTGAGTAATATGGTTATTAGGCTTTTATGTTATAGATGTTAGAACAAGTTTAAACATATTTATACTTATCAAATATGACATAAAATTGAGTTTTTAAGTGATTTCTGAAATTTATGAACAAGAGAAACCAAGGAAATTATCAAAATTTGATTTGGTTTCATTTATGTAAATTCAAGAAATTAAATGATGATTTAAGGATATGTATGTGTCAAATAATGTTTGTATATGTTTATAGTAACAACCAATGGTGAAAAAGTGGGTTTCTAAGTGTTTTTGTATGCTGAAAATGAGTTTGGAACGGAAAGGATACGAGCAGGGGATCAAAAATGACGTTCTGGACTGCATGCCAGGGATACTCGGCGAGTTCCCCTACAACTCGTAGAGTTCACCATCAGATGGGCCATTTTTCAAAAGATAAAAGTTGTAGCCCTATGTGTCCTCTTCGTCTGGGCTCTTGAATCACCAAAATCCGAGTTCGTATGAAAATGTTATGGTCAAAATACGAAACTTGTGCGGGTCGAGCCCTGTTCACCCAAAACACTTGTTTTAAGTCCCATAATGATACTATAATATCAAGGGATCATTCTATAATTATATAACACATAAATAATCATCAAAAACACCCAAAAGTTTATAAAAGTCAATAAGAGGCGTATCAGTGTCGATATATTCGGAAACTTAAACCGAAAACGCTTAAACACTTCAAATAATTTCCAAACCTTATGATATACTATTATAAGCTTACAAACACTTTGAATATCATTATTTTATAGGTTTGGAGCTGGAAGAAGTGTCGGTTATCGGTTCGAGGCGTTAATTGGCCTTGTTGGCCGTATTGAGGCTTCAGGGCTATTATAGCCTACTATGCTGTGACTTCTAGCATTGATGTGTTTGTCGCATACATAATTACATGTTTATTTTATTTATGACATTGTGCATATCTATTTGGCATCATCCTCTTATATGATGCATTGCACTGGTTTTACCATACTGTTGGCAGTTTATTATTTGATCATGGCCTATGGCCAGCATATCTCATTCGACACCTTTCATTACATATATTAACCTTTATGCTATGTTTGAAGATCGTTCATTTCATGTTTCACATGATTACACTTGATTACCCATTGTGAGCTATGCTCATCTATCATTGGCCTCACCGGATATCTTCGTTATCATTATTATTATCAAGCGCCTTACTTTGTGTTTGTGCGTATAAATTCCTACACCACATGAGCTCGCGGGTAGGTGACCGGACTTCGGGCGCCTGTTGGATTTGGTTAGACCGGGATCCGGCCGACAACGGCGGGTTAGCGGGCGATGTTCGCAACCTATGCAAATTAATGGGCTATGCCCATACCGTTTTATTAAAAAGATATTGCACTTGTCATTTTATAATCATTTTAACATTTATACATGTTGTATGTTTTGCACTCCATATCGATCTAGTAACTCACTTAGCAAATTTTATTTGCTAACCCCTCACATTACATGTATTACAGGAGAAGTTAGTAAAGGCAAGGAGTTGCCGGGTTTGATCCCAAGACTTAGTTGGGCAGCTTTGAAGTACCTTCTGGTATCGCTGTAGTTTATGGTATGAATTTTGGGGTAGATTACTTACCAAGCTAACATGTTTTAACTTGAACTATATGAACTGTGGGTATGCTAATGAAATCTCAACATGCATGATTACGAACTGAACCTTGATTGGAATAGGCTACAGTTGCATCTGTTAATGGATTGATATAACTGTTGCATTTCAGTCTAGATGAATCATAATAGTTGTCATATGATCCTTGAATATGAAATGAATGCTTACTAAATTCTCACTCTATGAATGGGTTGGAAGCTAGTTAATAATGATGCATACTTACATTGTAACTATGTTGATTCAAAAACAAGTGGGTTTGTTTAGCTATTATACGAGGGAGGTAAGTACTCTATGAGCACTAAATATTGATAAGCGCTAGATTATAATACATAGTATCAATTTGGGTCTTTAGAGATATATCACATCTATTGTTTGGTTACCTGTAATACTCCACATAGGAGAGAAATGGTCATGGGACGACTTATGATAAGGGATGTTAGTTCCCTCATATTTGATGTTATAAAAAAAATATGTTGAAAATTCTTACTTTGCTAAGTTATGATGACCTAAAAGTAGTTGCATCCTATGGGTATAAAGTTGAATTGACCCTAAAGTTTGAAATCAGAGCAATGAAGTAAAGTCACCATTGAAGGTACACCATGCAATTGAGAACAAGTAATTATTAATAGTTATTTATACGAATGAGAAGCGCGGATTGAAGTGAAACAACATAAATATTTAAATATTGATTGGTGCCATGAGACGGCTATTAAATAAGAGTTGTTTAGAACAATCGTCTAACTTAAATGTGACAGTATGTGAATGATAATTATTGACACATTTCGTGTTGAATATTAAGAAGAATTGTATATAATACATGGAAACTTTATTGGCATAAAGAAGTAACTAAAAACTTAGAGTTATTCGAAAATAGCAGTTATACGAGTTTAAATGATTGAATATTGGTGATGTGACACATCTACATGAAATGAATTTGAGTTAAACTAAGTGTTAACCAAATGATCTATCTGAAAGTAGTAAACAATTGAATGGACAATAGAGAAAAGATTTAAGACTCAAATTACTAAATATGGATGACTAGTATGAACTTTTGAGTGTATAAATCTTTAAACGAATGAGTTAATCTCTTAAAACTTATGCTTGCACAACTACGTTAATGGATAACCTGAATATGAAATCAAAATATTAATCTTAATGGTAGGATACATACCTGGTAACGTAGGAAAGCCAGCAGTATTTTGGACAAACATGATAACACATGTATGCATATCAATGATGTCGGTACTCATGTTTAGTCCCTTAAAAGTGCATGTATATCTTAAAGTGGAAGATAACATTACTGAATGCCAGTAGTTATGAAAATCACTAAAGGCTAATTGACTAATTGATATATGTAGCATTTGAAATGAGTTATATTCCCTAGACACTCGCATATTGTGTCTTGAGATTCTTTAACAGCCATTCAAATGTGCATATATTGGGTAAACTTGACTTAAAACTTATTTTTGATTGCCCGGTATGCGATGACTTTATTGGTTAATTAGTAAGTCCCTTTTGGATGATTTTCTCTATGGTCATTTTGTATATCTTAGCTAATGATGTGGTTTGGTCTTGCTTTATGAGACAAGACCGTTTACAATGTGGTATGGTCGCAACTTTGGATAATGACTCAAGCTTATGAGATATTTTATGGTCTTAATGTTGAGTGAGTAAAAGGGTTTGCCCTTGAAATTGACAATGAGAAGTCACTGGTCTATGCACGTATGTTAGATTCTTTTATGCACTTACTGTAGAGGAAACTGACATGTTTTAATACCCCGAGGTAGTGAGTATTAATTATATATTGTCAGCCATGTTATGTAATGGGTTTTATTGGTGGAAGTGACCAATATAATTGACCGAGCCACCATGGGTGCTCATTTTAGTTGGTTAATGATATTCAACCCTGCGAACTTGTTAAAAGCATGTGAGTTTTATTAATAAAACTTATCCACTGAAAGTAATAGTAGTGTAAAAATGTGGTATGCTAGAATGTGACATAAACGTGTAAAGTGTAATGTGTTTATATGAGTTATACTACTATATAATGAATGATATAGTGATTAGTATGAAAAGCATATAGCAGTATTTGATGAATATGTCTCTATATTGATAACTTGAAAATAGAATAATGTGGAATATCAAGTTGAAAATATGATAACATCGCAGGAAGTTAAAAAGAGATTAAAAGAAGTATACTTATGGAATCACCTACGTTGATTTAATCTAGTATTTTGTATAATTAGTAATGGATACTAATGTATGTAGTTACCCATATTTGACTTTGGGAATAAACAGTTGAAAACCCATGCATTGACGTCCTGGTACTCGACCGAGTATTGAGTTGAAATGTCACTAAGTTGAGAAATAAAGGGATCGAGATAGTTTTGGTTCAGTGGAATTTGTAAACATCATTGTAGACCTTTAATGACTTATGGAACGAAAGCCGAGATGAAGGCCAAATACCCGGTGTTGTTTGAGCCGAGTTGATTCCGTGGGCGGAATCCTTTTAAGTGGGGAGGAATTGTAACACCCCAAAATTTGTAAAACAATTAAATAATAGCTAATTATAATATTGAGTTATTTAATATAATACCTTGTTATAATTGCATAAATACGAATTTAGGCATTATGGTTTGTTGTGTTACTAAAATGAAAATGATGCACATTTAGATAAGGGTTGAGGTGTGTGTGGGGTTAAAGTAGGAGGGGCAAAGTTGGACATTGGCCAAACTCCTCCCCCCTTTTTCTTCTCTTGATCGACCACACACCCACACACTTGCACATTTCACTTCTCTTACATCCTTGAGAGAAAATAAGAGAGAAAGTTAGGGTTTTGTGGGTTCTTGATCAAAGATTGAAGATTTAAGGCTATAAATCATCATTTTGGTGTCATCTTTGAAGGTATAACACACTCCTTCCATTTCTTTCTTCATTTTCATCTTGTTCTTCATTTTTTTAAAAGAACACAACCCTATGTGGGTTTTGTGATTGAGTTGGCAAATGACTCCAATATCATGAATATGGTAATATTTACGGTTTAAAAAGTATTTGGGTCATAAATATATGATTTATTGGGTGGATTGGGTGAGTATGGTGGAAACCCAAATTGAAGCTTTGTTTGAGCTTCAATGGTGGATGTGGAAAGGGTTATGTTGATTTAGTATGTTTATATGATATTTTGTGATTCAAATATGTTATGTAGTAAAATGATATTGAGTTGAGTCAAGAGGAAACTCATTTGGAGTTGGATTTTGGTGAACTTGGGAGAAACCCAAGTTGGAGCTTCTTTTGAGCTCCAATGGTGTATGAAAGATAAATTGCGTCTTGATACATGTTTTCATGATAATTATGAGTCAAATGTGTTATTTATGGCCATGGAGTTGAATGAAAGTTAGTAGGAACTCAATTGGAGTTTTGAAAACTTAATTGGGTTTTGGCAATTTAAGAACTCGGTTTGAGTTCATACGAATTCCATGGAATCATGGAATGGTATGTTTTGGTGTTAATATGTTTAGAAAGTGTCTATTAATGTTATTAAAGTGTTTTCACATGTTGGATAATGCAAATCACGTGCAAGAACTCAATTTGGTGTTTTGGGCTCAAACCGCACGCCAAGTGTTCGGTGAAATGCCACAGCGAGTTCCAAAACATTTTGTGAATGGGTTTTAATGCTTAGATGTGAGTTGAATGTCTAACATAGCCCAAGTATGTTTAATAATGCAATGGGATTGGTTAGAATTGAATGTAAGCTCAAATGGAGCTCGGTGTTGTCGGTTGGAGCTTTCGATCGTTTTCGGACTCGTTCGGAGTCCGTATGAGCTCCAAGGAATAATGAAATGTTATGAAATGATTCTATTATGTTTAGAGGGGTTTAAATGACCTTAATATGCTAAATATAATGTTGGTGAAGTCCCTTATGAATGTTAGAAGTATTGATGGAAGTTTTGAGGAGTTTGGTGTGCATTTATGTAAAAAAAAAAATGAAGTTGGGACCTGTCTGGCACAGTGGTCACGCCATGACCAACCTCCTGCCCCCAAAATTGATTTTGGTCGGTCGGGGGTCGATGTTCGGGTCTTATACATCCAATACACTTCTAAATTAAGTGTTTAAAGGGTTTGAAGGCCTTTAATCAATTCCGGAACTCCTAAGGCCTCTAATGGACTTAGTACTTTCGGTTTGATGTCCCAACACCCTTAGGCTAATTTTAGGGTTTTATATTGTGTTCGGGAGCTTATGTGTGCGCCTTATGAATGCTTATAGGCGAATCGAATCGAAAGAGGCTTGGTCACAAGTCTTAGCCATTCTCGGGGCTATTGTGGCGTGGTTGGAAGGCTTTGAAATCTTAATATCCAATCACTATGAGTTCTAGTATTAGATTTTCATAAAGTCATATATGATGTTTTTGTTCCTTCATGATTGATCATTCGTGTTGATTCATACTATGACATTATACGATTGTTGCTTATTCATCCATTGTGACACCCTCTTGCTTTGATATTATAAATGGAATCACCAGGATCAACAAACAACCCAATGAATATCATAACAATTGAAATTGAGTACTTAAATCAGAATTAAGCAAATCCACACTAAAGCAATGAAAGTACATGTCTACAGTGATAAAGTCTAACTATTACATCAACATAATTGTTTTAGAAGTAGTAAATCCCAGCCCATAGCTATTACATTACAGTACCAATAGCTTCTAAGGTCTCCGGAATATTGAAGTGAATTGCTTAAGTAGAAGGTCCAGCTACACTTTTGCCTTTGCCTGAAAACATTTGTGAGTCAACTTTAAGCTAAAGCTTAGTGAGATAACAGATTATGCAAACAACAAATATTTCTTTACAAGCAATGCTTAACCATGGGCAGTGTAGGCCCCATGTATGTGAAAACAGGCAGTGTAAGCCTCAATGTGTGCATAAACCATGCATTGCTAGCATGGGGTTGGCAGTTCAAATGCTGATCGGAGATGTGCCGAACCTGACGGGATAACGAGTGGGATGATCAGTCCCCGACAGTGGCCTGCTGTAATGATCATGCAGTGCAAGCATGATGTAAATAAATGCACTTTCAATTGAACGCTGGCTACATGTGTATTACATGTCAAGTACGAGTGTGCATCATAACAACAAATCATGTACGAGTGCCAAATGATGTATATGAACAATGTGAACATGCCATTGAATGTATAAACATGAATGCAAAAAAACAATAAATGTTCGAATGACAATCTGTTACTCACAGTGATTGGTATTGTGTGACTTGTCTCCGAATCAATGTGTGTTTTGATAACACCACAATGATCTGTAATGTAAGTGTAATAGTGAACTTGTGTCAGTAATTGCTTAAAAATAGTATTCTGAAAACTAAGTGTAATTGGGTTCTGAATTCGGACCACATCCGAATTCGGATGGTCCGAATTGTGGTTGGTCCGAAATTGGTCCTTGGTCCGAATTTGGTATGATCCGAAATGGGTGATCCAGATTGGTAGGGTCCGTAATGGTCATGGGTCCGAAGTGGGGAGAGGTCCGAAACTAAGGTGATCCGAATTCGGATGGATCATCATCCGAGTTCATACTTAGAAATTTTCCAATATTTTTCAGAATTATGTTTTTGACCATTTTTGCTTGTTTTTGAGTCTAATACTGTAAATGTGAACTTATATGCTATCATTTAACTTATATCATCATATTTATGTACCAAAATAACCCATTTATGTGACTTTTTCTATGTGTCTCGATGAACACACACACTAAAACACACACTTATCTTGAAATCATACTTAGAGTGTGAATCTGATTCTGAAATTTGGTACATAACAACATACATGCTCGATTTCAACATATCATCAATAAAAGCCAACATGCATTGACATTTGCAACTAGAATCTTGTGATTCGGTTTACTCCAAAACCGAACCAAATATATCAAAAATCCGTAAATTTGAGTAAATGTTACCTTGATTTGATACTTGCAGTTGTTATAGTTCCTTAATTGCTACTTGAATCCAGATTTTGCACTTGAAATTTGTTGATTTCTTGTGCTCCTTGAATTGAAGCCGAGAGGAAGAGAGAGTAGAGAGAGAATCGGTTTCAGAGAGAGAGTGTAGTGAGAGAATGGATTCTTGAAAATGAAAGGCCTCTTTTCTATTATTCCCCTTTTATTTCTATTTTGACCCAATTGCATATTGTACCCCTCAACTTCGTATTTTCTTACTTTACTGATAATATGATCAAAGTAAACTTAAATTGATATAACATTCCATTAGTACAATAATTGAGTCTTAAAATCGTAAATTACATATAATTAAAATTTGGGATGTTACAGCATGGGCTCCACCACGCCTATACTTCGTCCGCGAGGTCATGCTGCGCTAAACAAACTTGGGTACTTGATCTTCATGTCTTCTTCCGATTCCCAAGTATGATTAGCTCCCCGATGATGCTTCCACTTGACCAGCACCATCCTGATTTCCTTGTTGCGGAGTTTCTTGACTTTTGTTTCTAAAATGCACTCCGGCTCATCAACGAACCTTAGCCGTTCGTCAATCTTAATGTCCGAGTGATCAATCCATGGTTCCCTCTCGGGCACCAGACTCTTTCTTAAGTAGCCCACATGAAATACCGGGTGAACACCAGACAATTTTTCCGGCAAGTCCAAATGATAGGACTGGTTCCCAACTCTTTCTAGTATTTTGAAGGGTCCTATAAATCGAGGGGATAACTTTCCTCGCTTAAAAAATCTTGTAACTCCCTTCATTGGAGAAACCTTTAGGTATACCCAATCGTCCTTCTGAAACTCTATCGCTTTATGTCGGCGATCGTGGTAGTTCTTTTGCCGATCTTGTGCCGTTTTCATATATTGACGAATGAGTTGGATCTTTTCGTTTGTTTCTTGCAGTAAGGCAGGACCAGCTATTGGAGTTTCTCCTGTTTCCCTCCAACAGGTTGGAGTCCTACACTTTCTGCCATACAGGAACTCGAATGGTGCCATTTTGATTGTGGAATGGTAACTGTTGTTGTAGGAGAATTCAACCAATGGGAGGTGATCGTCCCAGTTACCACCCAAATCCATGACACACGCTCTGAGCATGTCTTCGAGAGTTAAGATTGTTCTTTCACTTTGACCATCAGATTGTGGTCTGAAAGCTGTACTCATTGCGATACGAGTACCAAAACCGTTTTGTAGAGCAGCCCAGAAGTTGGAAGTGAATCTACTATCTCGGTCAGAGACAATAGACTTAGGCACGCCATGCCTAATGACAATTTCATTAACGTAGATCTGGGCAAGACGGTCCAGTGAATAGGTCTCTCGGATTGGAATGAAGTGAGCAGATTTTGTCAGTCGGTCAACGATGACCCAAATGGCATCATGTTGACGACGTGTTTTGGGAAGCTTTGTTATGAAGTCCATGGTAATATGGTCCCACTTCCATTCTGGGATAGGAAGAGGTTGCATACTACCATAGGGCTGTTGATGTTCTGCTTTGACTAGACGACAAGTTCTGCACCTTTCAACATATTGACCGACATCTCTTTTCAATCCTGGCCACCAGAAATCGGCTTTCAAGTCGTTGTACATTTTTGTGCTACCAGGATGAATCGAGAACTTAGACTGGTGAGCTTCCTCAAGTATTACTTCTCACATGTTCCCGAACTTAGGAACCCAAATTCTGCCGTAAATACCTTTCAGTCCAGTTCCATCGTCTTGCATTAACGGCAGTTGAATTCTGATGTTCTCGTCCTTTACATTCTCTTCCTTTAAGGCCTGCAACTGAGCAGCCCTTACATCGTCTATAATTGTTGACGTCAATATCGTGGAGGTCAAGGCATAGCAATATGCCTTGCAGTATGCTTTTCTGCTTAGGGCATCGGCCACTACGTTGGCCTTCCCCGGGTGATATAGAATTTCACAATCATAGTCTTTAATCAGCTCCATTGACCTTCTCTGTCTCATATTCAAGTCCTTCTGACTGAATATGTATTTCAAACTCTTGTGGTCGGTGAAGAGCTGACACTTGGTTCCATACAAGTAGTGCCTCCATAACTTGAGAGCGAAAGTCACAGCAGTTAGCTCCAGATCATGAGTAGAGTAATCTTTCTCATGTGGTTTGAGCTGTCTGGAAGCGTATGCTATGACATTTCCTCTTTGCATCAGAACAGCACCCAAACCCATGCATGATGCATCCGTGTAAACCACAAAGTCCTCGTTCCCTTCAGGCAGGGCTAAAATTGGTGCTTCACTTAGCAGATTCTTCAATCTGTCAAAAGCCACTTGTTGTTCTTCTTTCCAAAAGAAGGTTGCGTTCTTGCGAGTAAGTTTTGTAAGTGGAACGGCGATTTTTGAGAAGTCTTTAATGAATCGGCGGTAATAACCAGCCAATCCCAGAAAGCTACGAATTTCTGAGGCGTTGCGAGGTGATTCCCAGTTCTGGATAGCTTCGATCTTTGTAGGATCAACAGCAATCCCAGCACCAGATATCACGTGCCCCAAGAATTGGATCTGAATAGGATATTGAGTAGATGCTAGTTAATAAAGAGTTCATAAGTAAGTATAAGGATCAAGGAATCATTTGGGATGTTGAGACGTACCTGCCTCAACCAGAATTCACACTTAGAGAATTTGGCATAAAGTCGCTCTTTGCGCAGCAACTCTAGCAATTCTCTCAGATGTGCTGCATGATCCTCTTCGGTCTTTGAATATATGAGAATGTCATCGATGAACACGATGACAGATTTGTCGAGCATTGGCCGGCAGACTCGATTCATGAGATCCATGAAAGCAGCCGGCGCATTTGTGAGACCGAATGGCATTACCAGAAACTCGTAGTGTCCGTAACGAGTTCTGAAAGCCGTCTTTGGAATGTCATCTGGGTGTACTTTGAGTTGGTGATAACCCGAACGAAGATCAATCTTCGAGAAGTAGCTTGCGCCTTGTAACTGGTCGAAGAGATCATCAATCCGGGGCAACGGGTACTTGTTTTTGATTGTGACTTTGTTGAGTTCTCGGTAGTCGATGCACATACGTAATGTGCCATCCTTCTTTTTGACAAACAGAACAGGAGCGCCCCAAGGAGATGAACTTGGGCGGATAAAGCCTTTGTCAAGTAGCTCCTGTAACTGCTTCATCATTTCCTGCATCTCAGCAGGAGCTAAGCGATAGGGAGCCTTTGCTATTGGAGTAGCTCCGGGAATGAGATCAATGCGGAATTCCACTTGGCGATCAGGTGGCAATCCCGAGATATCTTCTGGAAAGACATCTGGAAACTCGGAAACGACGGAAACGGTGGAAGGATATTGAATTTCAGCCTTTGCATCGACAGCGTAAGCTAAGTAGCTGAACAACCCTTGGCAACATGCTTTCGGGCTTTTGCGATTGAAATAAGGCATAAGTCGCCTTTGTGTCTGTCACCATAAATGCATATGTCTCGGCCCTCGGGAGTGGTGATCTTAATCATCCTTTTCTTGCAAACGATTTGGGCCTCGTTATGAACTAACCAGTCCATGCCTACTATGATATCGAATTCTCCGAACTCCATGGGAATTAAGTCTATGTTGAATACTACATCCTCTACAAGTAAAGTGCAATTCCTATAAACCTTGTCTGCTTTAACTAACATGTTGCTAGCAGTCTCTATGTCAAGTACAAATTGCAGTTTAGAAGTAGGCATATTGAATTGACGAGCAAATGAAGTGGAGACAAATGAACGATTTGCTCCGGAATCAAACAAGATACGTGCAGGAATTGAGTTAACATAGAACGTACCAGTGACCACCTCCGGGTCATCCTTTGCTTCTTCAGCTGTAATTTGGAATGCCCTTGTTGGAGCCCTTTGAGATTGATCTCTTCGAGCCGTGGAAGCTACAGAAGATCTTGCTGCCGATTGTTGAGCATTCTGATCTCGTGGGGGTTTCGGGCAGTCCCTTGAGAAATGGCCAAGTCTGTGACAGTTGTAACATGCATCGTCTTTTCGAGGACAATGCTCCCAGTGATGGCCTTTCTGCCCACAGCAGAAGCAGTACATATCCTGAGTCTTGCACTCCCCAGGGTGCGCTTTTCTGCATCGTCTGCAGTCTCTCATTTCTGAACTGGCCGAAAAGGCCCTTCCCTTCTTGGGTGATGATGACTGTTGATGGGATTGAGGAGAGAATCGGGAAGATCCAGACTCCCGCTGCCTTTTTGGCGGCGATGGTTGAGTTGGTGTTGCGGCGGCTGACCCAATGACGTACCCAGATAATAAGACGATCTGCTCAACATTCCGAGCAGCCTCTAGCAAACCAGCAAAAGTTGTATACCGAACCCCACTCATGGTTCGGCGTATCTCATAATCCAATCCGACCTCAAACCGGGCTATCTTTCTTTCCTCCGTGTCGACTTGATGCGGTGCAAACAGACTTAAGCGGGTGAACTCAACGGCATATTGCGTAACCGTCTTCGTTCCTTGGGTCAAATTCAGAAACTTCGCCTCTAGACGGCGCTTCTCATCAGTAGGACAGTATTGCTGAGAGAATACTTCCTTGAATTCACTCCATGACATGTGTGACACTACCTCCATCGTCAACACATGTGTCATAGCATCCCATCACATTACTGCGTCCCTTGCAAACATAGCGGTTGCAAAGCGGACCATGTCCTTATCAGCACAGTCGCTGATTCTGAAAGTTCTCTCCGTGGTGGTGATCCACTCCAATGCCGTGACGGCATCTCCAGTTCCATCAAAAGTAACAGCCCCGTTACTTTTGAAGTCCTTAAACCTACAACCCCTTGACTTATTAGAAGACCCAGTGTCTTGTCTTTCCTCTTGGTCATCTTGTTGTTGTTCCTTGTTCTTTCGTTTATCAGCCTTACTTTTCGCTTCGGCCTCATCTCTGGCCCTTAATTGGTCTGCAAATGACTGAGCCTGCTCAGCCATTCTTTTGGATTGTAGCTCATTATTCTGTTCCATAAGAGCTTGCATCATCTGGAACATTAGTTGAGGAGTCATATCGTCTCCTGACATGTTATGAAATATAACAACTTATATTTTAAACATTTATTGGTAAGTCCTAAGTGTTTACAGTTACCCTTTAATTTGTCCCCGTGTGCATGTCAATTCCTATCTTAGTTCGGATCATTTCCTAGGAGTCCATTCTAATATCATAACCTAAGTTTGAGTCCAAGTCCTCGCGGACACTTGAAACCTCAAACTAATGCTCTGATACCAAAACCTGTGACACCCTCTTGCTTTGATATTATAAATGGAATCACCAGGATCAACAAACAACCCAATGAATATCATAACAATTGAAATTGAGTACTTAAATCAGAATTAAGCAAATCCACACTAAAGCAATGAAAGTACATGTCTACAGTTATAAAGTCTAACTATTACATGAACATAATTGTTTTAGAAGTAGTAAATCCCAGCCCATAGCTATTACATTACAGTACCAATAGCTTCTAAGGTCCCCGGAATATTGAAGTGAATTGCTTAAGTAGAAGGTCCAGCTACACTTTTGCCTTTGCCTGAAAACATTTGTGAGTCAACTTTAAGCTAAAGCTTAGTGAGATAACAGATTATGCAAACAACAAATATTTCTTTACAAGCAATGCTTAACCATGGGCAGTGTAAGCCCCATGTATGTGAAAACAGGCAGTGTAAGCCTCAATGTGTGCATAAACCATGCATTGCTAGCATGGGGTTGGCAGTTCAAATGCTGATCGGAGATGTGCCGAACCTGACGGGATAACGAGTGGGATGATCAGTCCCCGACAGTGGCCTGCTGTCAGCCCCGGTCCAGGTCGCATCAGATTATGAAGTAATGATCATGTAGTGCAAGCATGATGTAAATAAATGCACTTTCAATTGAACGCTGGCTACATGAGTATTACATGTCAAGTACGAGTGTGCATCATAACAACAAATCATGTACGAGTGCCAAATGATGTATATGAACAATGTGAACATGCCATTGAATGTATAAACATGAATGCAAAAAAAACAATAAATGTTCGAATGACAATCTGTTACTCACAGTGATTGGTATTGTGTGACTTGTCTCCGAATCAATGTGTGTTTTGATAACACCACAATGATCTGTAATGTAAGTGTAATAGTGAACTTGTGTCAGTAATTGCTTAAAAATTGTATTCTGAAAACTAAGTGTAATTGGGTTCTGAATTCGGACCACATCCGAATTCGGATGGTCCGAATTGTGGTTGGTCCGAAATTGGTCCTTGGTCCGAATTTGGTATGATCCGAAATGGGTGATCCGGATTGGTAGGGTCCGTAATGGTCATGGGTCCGAAGTGGGGAGAGGTCCGAAACTAAGGTGATCCGAATTCGGATGGATCATCATCCGAGTTCATACTTAGAAATTTTCCAATATTTTCCAGAATTATGTTTTTGACCATTTTTGCATGTTTTTGAGTCTAATACTGTAAATGTGAACTTATATGCTATCATTTAACTTATATCATCATATTTATGTACCAAAATAACCCATTTATGTGACTTTTTCTATGTGTCTCGATGAACACACACACTAAAACACACACTTATCTTGAAATCATACTTAGAGTGTGAATCTGATTCTGAAATTTGGTACATAACAACATACATGCTCGATTTCAACATATCATCAATAAAATCCAACATGCATTGACATTTGCAACTAGAATCTTGTGATTCGGTTTACTCCAAAACCGAACCAAATATATCAAAAATCCGTAAATTTGAGTAAATGTTACCTTGATTTGATACTTGCAGTTGTTATAGTTCCTTAATTGCTACTTGAATCCAGATTTTGCACTTGAAATTTGTTGATTTCTTGTGTTCCATGAATTGAAGCCGAGAGGAACAGAGAGTAGAGAGAGAATCGGTTTTAGAGAGAGTGTGTAGTGAGAGAATGGATTCTTGAAAATGAAAGGCCTCTTTTCTATTATTCCCCTTTTATTTCTATTTTGACCCAATTGCATATTGTACCCCTCAACTTCGTATTTTCTTACTTTACTGATAATATGATCAAAGTAAACTTAAATTGATATAACATTCCATTAGTACAATAATTGAGTCTTAAAATCGTAAATTACATATAATTAAAATTTGGGATGTTACATCCATTTCATCAATGCATGACTTATTCGTATACTCGAGGAATCTTGGACCTCTTTTTTTTATCATACCTTTCGTTTGGACTCACCTGGATATCCATAGATTATTCCTGGCCCTTTTGATGCCGGATGCCGACGTACTTGCACTGTCGGAAGTCCCGTACTTGCTAGGGACAGTCCCGTACTTGCTAGGGACAGCCTCGTACTATGCTAGAGGCATCACCACACCCGTACTTGCTAGGGAAACCCGAATTATGAAGGGGCATGTTGTTTTTGATCACGCATCTTGTGCGCTTGACTTATGCCATTTGGAATCATTATGTTGATCATCATTGCATCTATATACCTTGTGTTATATCTAATCTAGTAACTCACCAACTTTATGTTGACCCGTTAGTTGTTGACCTTTTTCAGGCACTGTCAAGGGTAAGGGCCTGGCCGGTCCGTCTCATTGATTTCGGTTGGGGCTAGCTTAGAGTTCCCCGCCTTTTGGTATAGCTTTTGGATCGCTCGGGTGCGGGATTAGTGGACTCCTTTTTTGGCATATGCTCGTGGATGAACTTAGCTTTTATCCATGGTTAGATAATCTAGATGTTTAAAATTTATAACCCCATCTGCTTCGATCCATGATACCCCACACTTTGCTCATTATTAGGTGACAAAGTGGGAAGTATCATGTTGATGGCTTTTGAATATTGAAAATTTAAATTTGACGCAATTTCTGCAAAGTATTAAAATATGAATTATTGTTAAATGTGTGTGAAATACCCTATTTAGTTGTGAGGGTGTTTCAGCTGGACATACTAAAACTAAATCCTAATATGGAGATTGACTTTAAATATGAGAAAAAGGCATATATTGAAAAGTGCCTAACAGAGGTATTACTAATACCTCATGATATTGATTCTCAAGTGAGAAATTTGAATACCTTGTGCATTAAATGTTATAAACACCAAGAATAATGGTGTGTTTCAAAACTATATTGAATGCTATAAGTTAGCAACAAATCTCTATAAATCCTTGATGGAATTATATGATGATAACTGAAGCCATCTATTCTATGAATATGTTGGAAAACAAGTAAATTATGTTATATACCTCCAACTAAAGTGGAATTATTTTCCAAAGACATTTATAGCCATAATAGCCTAAGTTTATAACTTGGGTTGAGGTGCTAATTAATGCTACTATGTAGCAAATGTCGCTGTAATGCACTGCAGTCATAACCCTTTGTGGGAAATAGGCGAGGGTGAATTGTCCTCCCCGTCGCTTCTTTTAAAATATAAAAAAAAAAGTAATTTTAAAGAATGGTAGAATACATACACATGATTATGATATTAAAAGAGAATTCTCTTGTTGGGAAAAGTTATGGAATTATAATCTTATGCTAATTATACAAGTAATGAGATATCTCGAAATCCAAATGATCTATAAATGATATAATTATATTGAGATTAAAAGTACATACGTATATGAGAAATATAAGAGGTATTACATCCTCAAATCAAATTATAATGACTCTATTAATAATCCATGTTAAGACTCAAGTAGAGTTCTACTAATTTTGATAATATTTTTATATAGCTAAAGTATTGACTGGTTTAAGTAAGGACTCATTACTTGTTAATAATGTAAAGAACTCCCAAAAGTTGAATCCCGAATTATGTATCGTACATTTAGTTATAGACTGTGGGATGAAGGATTCATTATACCGAGTTCTTCGTTTTGGGTGCTCTGGTTTTAATTGTTAAAAGAGAAGAACGTCACCTGTAAAGGTGCATAAGTTACCATAAACTAAAAGGGTAATAGAATAATAGTCCAAAAAACTATTCTTTGCCTGATAGTGATGATCAGTTGATCAATGAAAAGATACTTTATACCTCTCAGACATTGATCTGCAAATTTAATATTATTAACTGAAAGATTCGTGAGAAGGTGTACCAAAGACCTCATTTCATACATGATGTGGCCAATATACATTTTGGTGATGCCGTTTGAACTCACAAATGCACTAGTTGCACCTATGAATATGATAAACCTATCATGCCGACCTATGTTGGATATAGTCAGGTTCAAAAAGGTACATTTCGAAATCCAGTGCACCCGAAGGTACCAACCTTAAAAAACTTTTTTTTTTTAATTTTTTTCTCATAACCATGTTTAATTTAATGTTATACGCATGCTATATGAATTTCACATACATTCACACTTTATGTGTCCTTAAAAATTATGTGAATGCTCAATGCATATTTATGTGAATGATCATCCATGTGAATGGTCATTCACACCATTCGTCATTTCACACCATGTGAATGGTGTGAATGACCATTCACATGATCTTTTTTACCATTCACAAGATTTCTGATGTTCCTTCTTTTGAAAAAAGTCTTATAATGTTGTCTTATACATGTCTATTAAAAAATATATGTGAATGATCATTCGCATTAGGGTACGCTGAATACGCTGGAATCTTATAGGTACGCCGATGAACCTGATTATATATATATATATATATATATATATATATATATATATATATATATATATATATATATATATATATATATATATATATATATATATATATATATATATATATATATATATATATAGGGGTTCAATGGAGAACAGAAGAACCTCCATGCACCACCACATATGCATCATAATTCCCGCATAATACATCATTATTTCCACGTGATGCATCGACTTTCACGTGATGCAATATGATTTTCTAGCGATGCATTGTGGTTCTCCAAAGTTCTTCAATGCATAGAGGTTCTCCATTTAACCCAACCATATATATATATATATATATATATATATATATATATATATATATATATATATATATATATATATATATATAGGATTGGGTTCACATGAGAACCCCTCTATTTCGTGAGAACGTAAGAACCACTCTAAAATTTGTGCATCTACTATATAAAATTGTGCATTTGATACTAAAATTAAATTTTTTCAATAAATTTATACATTTCATGTAAAAATTTATGCATCTCATGCTATAATTTATTTAGTTTATGTACGAATTGTGCATTTGATGTTCAAATTTGTGCATTTAGTTTATAATTTAATTAATATAATTTTTGAATGAAACTTTAATGTTAGATTATGATATTTATTAATATTTAAGACTAATAATGGTTTTAAGTAAAACTTTTAATTTTTAAATTTGTGCATTTTGGAGTGGTTCTCACGTTCTCACGGTAACGAGGGTTCTTACCGGAACCCAACTATATATATATATATATATATATATATATATAAAGCAAAAATTATAATAACTGTGACCAAAAATGAGTTCGGTTTCGGAAACGGTCCAAACCCGAGTTACCAGAAAACCGAAAATCCGCAAGATCATGAACCATTATTCGGCCTGAAGATAAAACAGTCCAATCTGGTTTGGTCTGGTTCCGATTAGTTTTTTGACCTTTACAAAGAAAAAAAGAATTTCGGACCGGACCAAACCTGATAAAACTGAAAACCAAATTATAAGAATTATAGGAATTGAGAACCACCCAAAATGAAACATTCCAGTCTCGGCCGATGCGGTTTGGGTCTAGTTCCTGTTTGGTTCGGGTATAAAAATTTTATATATTATTTTTGTTATTAAAATATAAAGTTTATATAATATAATTTTGAGGTTATAGACATTCTATGTAGAACTTTTACTAAAAATACTAGGTTAATACGTAATACATGAATTAATTTTAAAAATATATATTTACAAAATATTTATAATATAATAATTATAAGAATAATAGAGTTTGTTTAAATTTAGTTGGTTAATTATTAAATTAATCATATTAGATTTGGATATATTTGATTTATTTTAAAATTTAAAGTAAATTTAATAAATGAAGTGACAAAATGAAAAAAGCAACATGTGGCAAATCAAAAGAATATGACACGTGTCATGTTAGTTAGGTGTTGTTTGTTTTTTATGAGGTTAAATATCAAAAACCACGTTTGAAATTAAGAGGATGCCTCAACATCTGAAACTAAGAGGCTGTTAATTTTAATGAGACAACTCGTTTCCTCTAAAATTCAGATGATAGAACCTCTTAAGTCTAAAATAAAACCAACAGTACAATTTAGGTTAATATCTGAAATTTAGACTTCAGACCATTTTCAGACACTCTTAATTACAAACACACATTTACTCATTTAATAGTATAGATAGATTCACATAAAACTTGAATTAAGCCTTGTTTGCATTAAAAGGATTTGAAGAGGGTCTGAAGTCTAAATTCAGATATAAAATGAATTAAGATAGTTTGTTTAGTTTCAGAGTTATGAAGTTACAACATCTGAATCTACCTCTTAATTTTAAGGAGGCTTGGGTCTAAAAAAAAATTGAGAGGTCTCTTTTTTTATTGGGAGAATTTCATATATATATCCTTGTAACTTTAAATATTACGCATATATCCTTACAAACTTTCTTATTATATATATATATATATATATATATATATATATATATATATATATATATATATATATATATATATATATATATATATATATATATATATATATATAACGTTTTAATGAAATATATAATTATTTTGAAACTAAAAAATTTATATGTATATAAACTACATATGTTTAAAGGTAGTTAAATTTAACAAAATATAAGAATTTGTGCATAAATTAAATTAATTTATTAAATTTTGTTATAAATTTGTACGTAGTTTTTAGAGTAAAGGACATTTTTTGTCCTTATGGTTTGATGGTTTACCCAGATTCAGTCCCTTAACCATAATAAGGTCAAATTTCATCCCTATTTTGCTAATTTTGTGTCTTTTAGTCCCTCGTCCGTTAAACTTAACGACACAACCGTTAAATTTGTAAGAATGACATTTTTACCATTTTCATTGACACGCTTTTAGTCCCTATGGTTTTATTATTTACCCATTTATAGTCCAACATTTATTTTATTTTATTTTATCTTTATAATTATATTATTTATAGATATACTTAATTTATTATAAACACACTTATTTTATTTATAAATATAGTTATGTTTTAATATTTTCTTTACATTTACTATTGTTCGTATTTTATTTAAAATTTAACTTTTATTTTAATTAAAATTATATATTTTCTTTACTAATTTATTTAAAGTTCATCTTCTTTATTAATTTTAATTTTTATAATATTATTGTTGACATTTATATATGTAATTTTGTTAGTTGTGTTTAAGTAAATATAATATCGTCGATATTTTTCCTCTTCAAAGTCACTATTTCTTCAAATATCTTCCAACTTAATCAATTATCGACACATAAATTATATACATATGTGAATATACTTGAAAAAAGTAATGACATTGGAAGATACTTGAAAATATTATTTATATATATATATATATATATATATATATATATATATATATATATATATATATATATATATATATATATATATATTATAATATAATAATAAATAAAAATATAATACATAATCATTTTAGGATGTGCAAAAAAATCAAACCAGGACCAAAAAACAAAATCGAAAAACCAAAACCGAAATGGAAAAATTAAAGTCTATTTGGTTTTACAATTTATAAAAATCAAAAAACCTAAACTGGAACAATATATTCAGATATAAAATTCAGACTATACTCACTTTTAGAATTGACACACACACACACACACACACACATATATCCAAGACATATTCACATATGTATATAATTTATGTGTCGATGATTGATTAGGTTGGAAGATACTAGAATAAATAATAATGACATTGGAGAGGAAAAATAACGACGATATTATCTTTACATAAACACAACTGATAAAAATGACATATATAAATGTCAACAATAATATTATAAAAATTAAAATTAATAAAGAAGATGAACTTCAAATAAATTAGTAAAGAAAATATAAAATTATAATTAAAATAAAAGTTAAATTTAGAAAAAACGAACAATAGTAAATGTAAATAAAATATTAAAACATAAGTATATTTATAAATAAAATAAGTGTGTTTATAATGAATTAAGTAAATATATAAATAATATAATTATAAAGATAAAATAAAATAAAATAAATGTTGGACTATAAATGGGTAAATAATCAAACCATAGTGACTAAAAGCATCACAGTGAAAAGGGTAAAAATGTCATTCTTAGAAATTTAACAGTTGTGTCATTAAGTTTAACGGACGAGGGACTAAAAGTGGACAGAATTAGCAAAATAGAGATGAAATTTGACCTTATAAGGTTGAGGGACTGAATCCGGAAAAACTATCAAACCACAAGGACGAAAAATGTCCTTTACTCTATTTTTTTTTTTACTTTTTTAATTTATTTTTGTTGGGATTTTAGATGGTAGTTTAGGTATTTACAAAATTTTTTAAATGATAAAATAAATTTAAAATAGTCATTTGGATACATATGTGAGACTTAACGGCTTATAAGGATATATATCTAATAAGAAAGTTTGCAAGAATATATGCGTAATATATAAAGTTTACAACGATATATATGAAATTCTCCCTACTTATTTTTAGTTTACAAACCATAAAACTATTAATTATATTAATTATTATAATTTCAGTTATCTTTTTTCAATTATTCATTAAAATATAAGTTCAGTTTATTCTTATTTTAATATATTTATCATATTAATTATTATTATTTAATTTTGTTTGTATAAATTATTTAATTATAATATATAATTACTTAGATATAATATTTTAAAGTAATATATTTTTAGATGTTTCATATTATGAAACAAACAATCTTAAGATAACCTCTTAATTTCAAATTTCAGATCTTAAGACAACCTCTAAATTTCAAATGTGGATTTCTGATTTCAGACATTAAACTCTTTTTAAAAAAATAACACCTTAGTAAAGTAGTAATTAATATAACAGTTATATTTTATGTTCAAGTAGAGGTAGGGGTGACATCGATATAGTATGACAACCGAATTGGGTGACACCATATTCTTTTTAGGCATGTCATTAGTACTGTGGACTAAAATGATTATAAAATTCTGGTACTAGTATCCATATATGTATATTCGATATTGGACTGGTTAGTGCCTTTATTTTCCATTCATCAGAGCTAATATCATAAGCAATAAACAAAACGAATATCAAATTCAAAAAATAAATTTAATATCAAGGAACAACTACCCATTTCAAAAGAAGATAGTTTGAGAACCTGTTGTGAGCGGTGAGTATCGATCCTTGATGCTCTTTTTACTTTTTTTTTTCTTCATTTATGACTAGTGTAAGTTGAGAAGCCAATAAACAATGTTAATATCAAATCCAATAAATAAAATTTATATAAAATCAACAAACAAAAGTAATATCAAAATGGGTTATTATTAACTTGAAGATTTATAAATTATTTTTATTTTTATTTTTCTGTCTTTTAAAGGATTTTAAGTCTATTTTTTAATCAAGTAAATTGTTGGACACGTCTACTTGATCGCTTGGATATTTGTTGACGAACTTTAATTTGTCAAATCAAAAAATTATTTTCTAAAAAAATTAAGATTTTTGTTAAAAGTGAATATATATATATATATATATATATATATATATATATATATATATATATATATATATATATATATATATATATATATATATATAGAATATGGTTCGAGAGAGTACCACCATTATGCAGCGCACCAGAAGGTACCACCTTTAAAAAAACTTTTTTTAAATTTTGTTTTCATAAATATGTTTTAATTAACATTATGAAGATCATACGTAAATTTCACATACATTCACATCTCCTAGCTCCTAAAAAATGATGTGAACACACACTTACATAATTTTGAAGACATGTGAACATGCATTTATGTGATGTGTGTTTTCATTCACTTAGAGTGTTCGGATTTGAGTGAAATTTACATATGATTTGTGTAATGTTAATTAGAACATGTTCATGAAAATTTTTTTCAAAAAAATTACTTTTAAGGGTGGTACCTTCTGGTGCGCTGCATTAGAGGTAGTACTCACTTGAACCTATATATATATATATATATATATATATATATATATATATATATATATATATATATATATATATATATATATATATATATATATATATATATATATATATATGGTTCGTATGAGTACCTAAAAAATGCAGAGTACCGTGAGTACCTGTGAATACACGGGTTTCAGATGTGAACTTGCTCCGAGAAAAAGTTTTTTTTTAATTTCTTTCCATATTCATTAGATACCAATAATTATAAGGCTATTCGTAAAAAATTCTGTACCTTTACACTTTCTATCATCTTAAACTCATGTGAACATGACAAAATCATGTAACAATTTAGTGGACAGTACAGTTCATGTGAACACACACTTTTCACATAGTTCTAGTGTGTGTTTATGTGTGATTTTTTCCAATAGTCTTGTATTATTAATTTTAAAAAATGTCTATATATATACATATCTATATATAGCGGAGGGTTCTTCTACGAACATTTAAATACTGTGGGAAACTAATAACTAATCTCATCCATTGATTTATGCAATTAATGGCTAGATGTAGATGGTATTTTTGAACTTTAAAGAAGGCTTTAGGGGTTTTTTTTTGTTGGAAAAATGGGTGGGTAAGTGGTATATTGGGGATAACATTGAAAAAGGAGCTGCACGTTTTTCCACACACAATTAATTCCCTCCTCGTTTTTCTCTTCATCCTTTTTTTCTCCCAAAAAAAAAACCACCAGAGTTTTTCTCTTCATCATTTTTTTTCTATGAATACTATACAACTTTATATGTAGATTAAAATATATTCTATGGAGTCAACATAATATTCTATGGTGAATATACAACATTCTATGACGGAGATACAAAGCAACACAATCCGATCGAACATTCGACAATCACAATCAATGGTGCCCATGATGGAATCTTTTACAAATTGCATTAAAACAATGGATTCAAAACTATGATGTAAAAAAAATGTATAATAATTCTAGTTACATAGAATAACAATATTCTATGTAGAATATGTGAACTATCTACGTAGAATGTGAACAATCTACTTAGATTAGTGGTATTCTATGAAGAATATGTGAACATTCTGCGTAGAATTGGGGTATTCTATATAGAATATGTGACACTTACCTAAGATCTATATAAATTTGCAAACAATCTGTAAAAAACTATAAATGTGAGAAGATCTATATAGATTTACACTGATACAAAATATGAACATCATAAGATAACATAAAATCTGAGAAGAATACAGATTAAAAAATTCAAAATCTATAAATGTTTGTTGAAGATCTATTCAAACAACATAGAATACAAAAATCTATATACATTTACAGACAATCTATAAAAAACTACAAAGAATACAAAATAATCTACGTAGAATATATCTTTTTTGTCGTGTCTTTCCTATTGTCTTGCTCAGAGCTCTCGTCGTTTAGCAAGGTCTTGAGCGTTTCATCTTTACCCGATTCTGCGATTTCAAAATATAAAATAGACTAGAAAATATGAACATCATAATATAACATAAAATATGAGCAGAATACATATTAAAAAAATTCAAAATCTATAATTGTTTATAGAAGTTCTATTCAGACAACATAGAATACAAAAATATATATAGAGTTACAGACAACATAGAATGCAAGATATTCTACGTAGAATGCAAGATATTCTACGTAGAATGCAAGATATTCTATGTAGAATGCAACATATTCTCCGTAGAATGCAACATATTCTACGTAGAATGCAACATATTCTACGTAGAAGAAACGTTAAATAAAGCAACGAATACTCGAATCAAATATAAACATGACCTGAATTAGGAGAAAAACAATCGTCGACCTCCTCATCGGCTGCAAAACCATTTGGAAAAATATTACACGGGGTCTGTTGAAATGTGTCGATCGACTCCATGGATTCAGGTGAAATAAAAAAAACGAAATGGTTTTCCGGCGACGGAATCGAGCTTCTTCTTGCCGGAAAAAATGGAAGAAAAAGAAAAAATTAATGACAAACTCATTGATGATTACATAGTTTAATTAAAGGACAGTAAGATGGAAACTTTTCTGAAAAGTTGCATTAAAAGAAGGAGGAAAAATGACTGATTTGCCCTTAGTGGACCCAACCATACTTGAAAATATTTACAACAATGCCATTGATTATCCATCCTTGATCTTATTTATCCAATGGCTGAAATTGGTTCTTATGTTCCCACATTATTTAAGGTTCTTAAAAGAACCCAATCCTATATATATATATATATATATATATATATATATATATATATATATATATATA
>JAANYP010000154.1:104075-131575 GCA_020465985.1 Centrapalus pauciflorus
TGTTAGTTGTGTTTATGTAAATATAATATCGTTGATATTTTTCCTCTTCAATGTCACTATTTCTTCAAGTATCTTCCAACCTAATCAATCATCGACACATAAATTATATACATATGTGAATATGTCTTGGATATATATATATATATATATATATATATATATATATATATATATATATATATATATATATATATATATATATATATTATAATATAATAATAAATAAAAATATAATACATAATCATTTTAGGATGTGCAAAAAAATCAAACCAGGACCAAAAAACAAAATCGAAAAACCAAAACCGAAATGGAAAAATTAAAGTCTATTTGGTTTTACAATTTATAAAAATCAAAAAACCTAAACTGGAACAATATATTCAGATATAAAATTCAGACTATACTCACTTTTAGAATTGACACACACACACACACACACACACATATATCCAAGACATATTCACATATGTATATAATTTATGTGTCGATGATTGATTAGGTTGGAAGATACTAGAATAAATAATAATGACATTGGAGAGGAAAAATAACGACGATATTATCTTTACATAAACACAACTGATAAAAATGACATATATAAATGTCAACAATAATATTATAAAAATTAAAATTAATAAAGAAGATGAACTTCAAATAAATTAGTAAAGAAAATATAAAATTATAATTAAAATAAAAGTTAAATTTAGAAAAAACGAACAATAGTAAATGTAAATAAAATATTAAAACATAAGTATATTTATAAATAAAATAAGTGTGTTTATAATGAATTAAGTAAATATATAAATAATATAATTATAAAGATAAAATAAAATAAAATAAATGTTGGACTATAAATGGGTAAATAATCAAACCATAGTGACTAAAAGCATCACAGTGAAAAGGGTAAAAATGTCATTCTTAGAAATTTAACAGTTGTGTCATTAAGTTTAACGGACGAGGGACTAAAAGTGGACAGAATTAGCAAAATAGAGATGAAATTTGACCTTATAAGGTTGAGGGACTGAATCCGGAAAAACTATCAAACCACAAGGACGAAAAATGTCCTTTACTCTATTTTTTTTTTTACTTTTTTAATTTATTTTTGTTGGGATTTTAGATGGTAGTTTAGGTATTTACAAAATTTTTTAAATGATAAAATAAATTTAAAATAGTCATTTGGATACATATGTGAGACTTAACGGCTTATAAGGATATATATCTAATAAGAAAGTTTGCAAGAATATATGCGTAATATATAAAGTTTACAACGATATATATGAAATTCTCCCTACTTATTTTTAGTTTACAAACCATAAAACTATTAATTATATTAATTATTATAATTTCAGTTATCTTTTTTCAATTATTCATTAAAATATAAGTTCAGTTTATTCTTATTTTAATATATTTATCATATTAATTATTATTATTTAATTTTGTTTGTATAAATTATTTAATTATAATATATAATTACTTAGATATAATATTTTAAAGTAATATATTTTTAGATGTTTCATATTATGAAACAAACAATCTTAAGATAACCTCTTAATTTCAAATTTCAGATCTTAAGACAACCTCTAAATTTCAAATGTGGATTTCTGATTTCAGACATTAAACTCTTTTTAAAAAAATAACACCTTAGTAAAGTAGTAATTAATATAACAGTTATATTTTATGTTCAAGTAGAGGTAGGGGTGACATCGATATAGTATGACAACCGAATTGGGTGACACCATATTCTTTTTAGGCATGTCATTAGTACTGTGGACTAAAATGATTATAAAATTCTGGTACTAGTATCCATATATGTATATTCGATATTGGACTGGTTAGTGCCTTTATTTTCCATTCATCAGAGCTAATATCATAAGCAATAAACAAAACGAATATCAAATTCAAAAAATAAATTTAATATCAAGGAACAACTACCCATTTCAAAAGAAGATAGTTTGAGAACCTGTTGTGAGCGGTGAGTATCGATCCTTGATGCTCTTTTTACTTTTTTTTTTCTTCATTTATGACTAGTGTAAGTTGAGAAGCCAATAAACAATGTTAATATCAAATCCAATAAATAAAATTTATATAAAATCAACAAACAAAAGTAATATCAAAATGGGTTATTATTAACTTGAAGATTTATAAATTATTTTTATTTTTATTTTTCTGTCTTTTAAAGGATTTTAAGTCTATTTTTTAATCAAGTAAATTGTTGGACACGTCTACTTGATCGCTTGGATATTTGTTGACGAACTTTAATTTGTCAAATCAAAAAATTATTTTCTAAAAAAATTAAGATTTTTGTTAAAAGTGAATATATATATATATATATATATATATATATATATATATATATATATATATATATATATATATATATATATATATATATATATAGAATATGGTTCGAGAGAGTACCACCATTATGCAGCGCACCAGAAGGTACCACCTTTAAAAAAACTTTTTTTAAATTTTGTTTTCATAAACATGTTTTAATTAACATTATGAAGATCATACGTAAATTTCACATACATTCACATCTCCTAGCTCCTAAAAAATGATGTGAACACACACTTACATAATTTTGAAGACATGTGAACATGCATTTATGTGATGTGTGTTTTCATTCACTTAGAGTGTTCGGATTTGAGTGAAATTTACATATGATTTGTGTACTGTTAATTAGAACATGTTCATGAAAATTTTTTTCAAAAAAATTACTTTTAAGGGTGGTACCTTCTGGTGCGCTGCATTAGAGGTAGTACTCACTTGAACCTAAATCTATATATATATATATATATATATATATATATATATATATATATATATATATATATATATATAATATGGTTCGTGTGAGTACCTAAAAAATGCAGAGTACCGTGAGTACCTGTGAATACACGGGTTTCAGATGTGAACTTGCTCCGAAAAAAGTTTTTTTTTAATTTCTTTCCATATTCATTTAGATACAAATAATATAAGGCTATTCGTAAAAAATTATGTACATTTACACTTTCTATCATCTTAAAAGTCATGTGAACATGAAAAAATTCATGTAAACATATTTAGTTGTGACAGTACAGTTCATGTGAACACACACGTTTCACATAGTTCTAGTGTGTGTTTATGTGTGATTTTTTGCAAGTAGTCTTGTATTATTAATTTAAAATGTATATATATATACATATATATATATAGGGGAGGGTTCTTCTAAGAACCTTAAATAATGTGGGAACCTAAGAACTAATCTCATCCATTGATTTTATGAAATTAATGGCTTAGATGTAAGATGGTATTTTTGAAATTAAGAAGGCTTTAGTGGTTTTTTTTGTTAGAAAAATGGGTGGGTAAGGGGTATATTGGGGATAACATTGAAAAAGGAGTTGCACGTTTTTCCACAAACAATTAATTTCCTCCTCGTTTTTCTCTTCATCCTTTTTTTTTTCTCCCAAAAAAAAACCACCAGAGTTTTTCTCTTCATCCTTTTTTTTCTATGAATACTATACAACTTTATATGTAGATTAAAATATATTCTATGGAGTCAACATAATATTCTATGGTGAATATACAACATTCTATGACGGAGATACAAAGCCACACAATCCGATCGAACATTCGACAATCACAATCAATGGTGCCCATGATGGAATCTTTTACAAATTGCATTAAAACAATGGACTCAAAACTATGATGTAAAAAAAATGTATAACAATTCTAGTTACATAGAATAACAATATTCTATGTAGAATATGTGAACTATCTACGTAGAATGTGAACAATCTACTTAGATTAGTGGTATTCTATGAAGAATATGTGAACATTCTGCGTAGAATTGGGGTATTCTATATAGAATATGTGACACTTACCTAAGATCTATATAAATTTGCAAACAATCTGTAAAAAACTATAAATGTGAGAAGATCTATATAGATTTACACTGATACAAAATATGAACATCATAAGATAACATAAAATCTGAGAAGAATACAGATTAAAAAATTCAAAATCTATAAATGTTTGTTGAAGATCTATTCAAACAACATAGAATACAAAAATCTATATACATTTACAGACAATCTATAAAAAACTACAAAGAATACAAAATAATCTACGTAGAATATATCTTTTTTGTCGTGTCTTTCCTATTGTCTTGCTCAGAGCTCTCGTCGTTTAGCAAGGTCTTGAGCGTTTCATCTTTACCCGATTCTGCGATTTCAAAATATAAAATAGACTAGAAAATATGAACATCATAATATAACATAAAATATGAGCAGAATACATATTAAAAAAATTCAAAATCTATAATTGTTTATAGAAGTTCTATTCAGACAACATAGAATACAAAAATATATATAGAGTTACAGACAACATAGAATGCAAGATATTCTACGTAGAATGCAAGATATTCTACGTAGAATGCAAGATATTCTATGTAGAATGCAACATATTCTCCGTAGAATGCAACATATTCTACGTAGAATGCAACATATTCTACGTAGAAGAAACGTTAAATAAAGCAACGAATACTCGAATCAAATATAAACATGACCTGAATTAGGAGAAAAACAATCGTCGACCTCCTCATCGGCTGCAAAACCATTTGGAAAAATATTACACGGGGTCTGTTGAAATGTGTCGATCGACTCCATGGATTCAGGTGAAATAAAAAAAACGAAATGGTTTTCCGGCGACGGAATCGAGCTTCTTCTTGCCGGAAAAAATGGAAGAAAAAGAAAAAATTAATGACAAACTCATTGATGATTACATAGTTTAATTAAAGGACAGTAAGATGGAAACTTTTCTGAAAAGTTGCATTAAAAGAAGGAGGAAAAATGACTGATTTGCCCTTAGTGGACCCAACCATACTTGAAAATATTTACAACAATGCCATTGATTATCCATCCTTGATCTTATTTATCCAATGGCTGAAATTGGTTCTTATGTTCCCACATTATTTAAGGTTCTTAAAAGAACCCAATCCTATATATATATATATATATATATATATATATATATATATATATATATATATATATATATATATATATATATATATATATATATATATATATATATATATATATATATATATATATATATATATATATATATATATATATATATATATATATATATATATATATATATATATATATATATATATATATATATATATATATATATATATATATATATATATATATATATATATAGGGTTGGGATCATTGCAGAACCTAAATTTGGTGCACAACTGTAGAACATATAATCGATGTTGAATATTCAAATTTATAACGTTCAATCGATGTTGAATATATATAAAATTCGGACGATTCAATGTTGAATATTCAATGTCGAATATTCAGTGGTGAATATTCAATGTTGAATATTCAAAAAAAATTTGAAAAAATATAAAATCACCAATCACGTTTTAAAGAGAATAAAATTCTTGTTTTTATGGTATAATTTTTTTGTTTTATAAATTATTAATTCTTATGTTTTTTTTAAAGTTGGTTCTGCAGTTGTGCACCAAATTTAGATCTGCAATGATCCTCTCTATATATATATATATACATACATATATATATATATATATATATATATATATATATATATATATATATATATATATATATATATATATATATATATATATATATATATATATATATATATATATATATATATATATATATATAGGGAGAGGTTCTTTTAAGAACCTTAAAGATGGTAAGAACTTAAGAACCTTTTAGAGTCATTGGATCAAAAGGGTATTTTTGGAATAAAAAAATATTATCTTTTCTCTCCACTTTTTTTATTGTATGCATATCTTTTTCCTTCTCTCTCTTACTTTTTTTTAATTTTCATTTTCTCTTTCTTTTATGAGAATTTATTTTAGTATTAAAAAACGTTTTTTATAAAAAAATATTTTTTTTCTATATAGAAAATTATTTAATTGCTAAAAGATTAATGTATTCTATATAGAAATATTATGTGTCTATATAGAATGTTATATAATTCACATCTTCTTATGTAGATTAACATTACTATTCATAATCTATGTAGAATGTTATGTTTCTTATATACTTTTTTATGTTTATTATATATTTCTATATCCTTTTATGTAGATTAACATTACTATTCAATGTGTTTTTGTTATATTTTATATCAGTTGCATTCCAAGTGTTTGATAAAATGTCTAAATGAAATCTTCTTTTTTGTTTCAATGTGTTTTTGGTATTTCTTATCATGTAATCTATGTAGAATATATGATATTTGAAATTCTACACGACATTCTACGTAGATTGTATGTCATTCTACGTAGATTGCATGACATTCTACGTAGATTGCATGACATTCTACGTAGATTGCATGACATTCTACATAAATTGCATGACATTCTACGTAGATTGTACCTAGAATGTGTTTGTCGATACTCAACATAGAATATGACAGATTCATTTTCCATGTTTTATAATGAAGATTATTTGTAAGATATTAGATTTATAATTAACGTAATAGTTATTAGATGTTTTACATGATAATCTACATAAAATATAATACAAGACTACTTTTAAAAAATCACATATAATCTATGTAGAATGTTATGTTTCTTATGTAGTTCATATATTTTTATGTTTCTTATACATTTCTATATCTTTTTATGTACATTAACATTACTAGTCAATGTGTTTTTGGTATATTTTATATCAGTTGCATACCAAGTGTTTGATAAAATGTCTAAATGAAATCTTTTTTTGTTTCAATGTGTTTTTGGTATATTTTATCATGTAATCTACGTATAATATATGATATTTGACATTATACACGACATTTTACGTAGATTGCATGACATTCTACGTAGATTGCATGTCATTCTATGTAGATCGCATGATATTCTACGTAGATTGCATGACATTCTACATAGATTGTACATAAAATATGTTCGTTAATACTTTACATAGAATATGACAGATTTATTTTCCATGTTTTATAATGAAGATTATTTGTAAGATGTTAGATTTATAATGAATATAATAGTTATTAAATGCTTTACATGATAATCTACATAAATTACATGATAATCTACGTAGATTACATGATAATCTACATAGAGTATAATAGAAGACTACTTGTAAAAGATCACACATAATCTATGTAGATGGTATATTTCTTATGTATTTCATATATTTTATGTTTCTTATACATTTTTATATCTTTTTATGTAGTTTAACATTACTATTCAATGTGGTTTTGATATATTTTATATCAGTTGCCTACCAAGTGTTTGATAAAATGTCTAAATGAAATCTTCTTTTTCTGTTATAACGTGTTTTTGGTATATTTTATCATGTAATCTACGTAGAATATATGATATTTGACATTCTACACGACATTCTACGTAGATTGCAACCATTCTACGTAGATTGCATGACATTCTACGTAGATTGTACATAGAATATGTTCATCGACACTCTACATAGAATATGACAGATTCATTTTCCATGTTTTATAATGAAGATTATTTGTAAGATATTAGATTTATAATGAATGCAATAGTTATTAGATGTTTTAGATGATCTACATAGAATATAATACAAGACTACTTGTAAAAAATCACACATAATCTATGTAGAATGTTATGCTTCTTATATTTTTATGTTTCTTATACATTTCTATATCTTTTTATGTAAATTAACATTACTATTTAATGTGTTTTTGGTATATTTTATATCAGTTGCATACCAAGTGTTTGATAAAATGTCTAAATGAAATCTTCTTTTTTTTGTTTCAATGTGTTTTTCATATATTCTATAATGTAATCTACGTAGAATATATGATACGTGGAATTCTACACGACATTCTACGTAGATTGCATGATATTCTACGTAGATTGTATGCCATTTTACGTATATTGCATGCTATTCTACGTAGATTGTACATAGAATATGTTCGTTAACATATTTAATATAGAAAAAAATATTTTATATAGGCACATAATATTTCTATATAAAATACATTAATTTTTAAGCAATTAAATAAGTTTTCTATATAGAAAAAAATATTTTTTATAAAAAAACGTTTTTTTACTATAAAAGTCAATTCTCTTGAAAGGAAAATAATATGGAAATGAAAAAATTAAGGGGCCGTTTGGTTCACTGGAATCCGAGGGAATTGGAGGGAAAAAGAATCTAATTCCAGTCAATTCATGTATTTGGTTCAATTATAAAAAGGAATTGGATTCCATTAAAATTGAAATTTTCCAATGAATGAAGGAAAATAACATTCCTTCACACAATGGATGGAATTCAATTCCTTTTCAAAGCAGAAAGTGGTTGATTACAAAAATACCCCTTACGTTTAACACGCTACACTACACCATGTCTAGTCTTACCCCACCCACCCTACCTAGCTACCTAGCTACCCACCCACCCTACCCTACCCCATCCCACCCACCTCTAAAGTCTAACCCACCTACCCCAACCCTACCTTTGCTATCCAACCTACTCTTACCTACTACCCACCATACCTACCATTACCTACCTACCCACCCACCCATACCCACCCACCCTACCCTACCCTACCGTACCCCATCCCACCCAACTCTAACCCACCTACCCCAACTCTACCTATGTTATCCAACCTACCCTTACCTACTACCCACCATACCTACCCCTACCCACCTACCCATCCCTCATCCATCATACATTACCCACCCCACCCGACCCGACCCAACCCTACCATCCTACCCTCCAA
Source organism: Centrapalus pauciflorus (assembly GCA_020465985.1). Taxonomy (NCBI): domain Eukaryota; kingdom Viridiplantae; phylum Streptophyta; class Magnoliopsida; order Asterales; family Asteraceae; genus Centrapalus; species Centrapalus pauciflorus. Next base: position 112,824 of record JAANYP010000154.1, read on the forward strand.
CGAATTATGAAATTGGATTCTTCAAATTTCATTTTTAGCCAACCAAACATGATTTGGATTCCAATTCCAATTCCAATTCCTTGCAGATTCCAATTCCTTAACGGATTCCAATTCTTTTAAAACATTCTGCGAACCAAACGCCACCTAAGAGAGAGAAAAATAATTACAAAATTGACATCCAATATATCAACCATTGATTCTATTAATCCAAAGGCCATAGAAGGTTCTTAAGTTCTCACAATATTTATGGTTCTCAATAGAACCCTATATATATATATATATATATATATATATATATATATATATATATATATATGTATATATATATATATATATATATATATATATATATATATATATATGTATATATTGAGGCACAATTGAGAACTTTTATGCATCGAGAACCTCGAGGAACTTTTTGTATTGGATAATCTACCAAGGGTGCACAAAGGGCATTTAGGAAAAACTAAAGATATGGTAATTAATTTATTTCTAAAAATCATTAAAAGATAATTAGGAGTTACATTTTGAATTAAAATATCATATTAACTACATTCCTCATTTTTCTCCTCATCTCTCTCTCTCTCCCTTTCTCTCTAATCGTGTTCTTCATGATTTTCATAGTGATGATGATTTGAATACGAAGATTAACGATGAACAACGATGATGATGAACATGAACAAGAGATGCAACTGATGATAATTATGAAGAACACGATGCATCAAATGGATGATGAACGATGAATAATGATGATGCATAGATGGATGATGAACAATGACGATACATAGATGGATGATGAACGATGAGCAACGAAAAATGATGATGCATAAATGGATGATGAACAATGACGATGCATAGATGAATGATGAATAAGTTGAACACGATGCATAGATGAATGAAGAATATGAACGACGAACATGATGCATAGATGAATGATGAACAAGTTGAACACGATGCATAAATGAATTTTTGTATTTTTTTTGTTAAATGCGTCTTTTTTGAACACGATGCATAGATTAACACGATTAACGATGAAATGCATCGATCTCCATCATCTTTTTTGAATTTGTGTAATTTTTGTTAAATTTGGAAATGTATCAACTGAATTTCTTTAGCATTTATTATTTGATTATTTGTTGAAATATTAAATTTAATGATGTATGCACATTACTCAAAATGTCATTCCTTGTTTGTTTCTATAATGCACAAGATGCATAAAATTGTCCAACTATTTACCATTTTGTCATTAGTATAATCCTTACAATTTTTTGATCTAATGGATGATATAGGTTCTTTTGTAACTCGATGCATAAAAGTTCTCAATTGAACCTCCCTTATGAACTCTGTGAACAAATAAAAAAAAATACATATAAACATTCATATATATATCAACAAATGTTTGTTATAAGATTCATATGATTCAAAAAGTTCAAAGAGATGTCTGCAACAAGATTCATAACATTCAAAGGTTCATAGCAGTATTTGTAACAAAATTCTTAAAATTCAACAAAATTCATAAATTTCAATTCACAATTAATAGGATTCAACAAGATTAATAGGATCCAACAAGATTCATAGGATCCAATAAGATTCATAGGTTGATACTTAATAGAAGGGTTCGGTCGTATCTGCAACAAGATTCATAACATTCAAAGTCATTTTATGATTGTTCACAATGAATAAAGTGTTCACAAAAAATTCTCTGTCTATACACATACACACAAGTTCAAGTGAGTACCACTTATTATGCAGCGCACAAGAAAAGTACCACTCTTAGAAATATATATTTTGTTATAAGTTTTTTCATCATATGTATTAATTAACATTATAAAGATAATATATAAATTTCAGGCATATTCACACATTATTGCATCATGTATCACATAAATGTACGTTCACATACATGCAAATTTATGTAAGTGTGTGGTCACATCATTTAAGGAGTTACAGATGTGAATGAATGTGAAATTTACATATCATTTATAAAAGTTTAATTAAAACATGTTTATGAAAAAAATTTAAATTTCTTTTAAAGGTGACATCTTCCGGTGCGCTGAATAATAAGTAGGTATCTTTCAAACCATATACATGCATAGATATATATATATATATATATATATATATATATATATATATATATATATATATATATATATATATATATATATATATATATATATATATATATATATATATATATATATATATATATATCTATGTATGTATGTATGTATGTATATATATATATATGTTCAGGTTTCATGAAGAACCATATGCATCGGGAACAAAAAAAGAACCAACCACAACCTTTATATTAAATTATCATTGGTGCATCACGCGATGCACGTACTTGGTATGCATAGGGGTATTTTGGGAAAAATAATATATCCAGTCAATTAAAAATATAATTTTATATTAATTGAATATTCAATCAAATAGCTAAACAATAAATGCTAAATAAAATTGATTGATGCATTTCCAAAATTACAAAATTTAAACAAATTCAAAAATGTTGATTTGATGTCAGTGCATCTAATGTTTATCATTCAATTCGTGATGCATCTCGGTTCTTCATCCTTATTTTCGACCATATTCATCATTCTTTTCGTCTCACCATCATGCATCATCAAAATGGTGATGCATCTTCATCGGATTCATTTGTAAACACGATTCATCTTTATAAACACGATGCATCAGATTCGTCTTCCATAAATATCAAATAGACCACAAATAATTTTTCAAAGTTTTCCATTAAGAAAATGCACGAAAAAACGATCATACCTTCAAAACGAGATTATCCATCATCATCGTTGCGGAATCATCATCATCTTCATTGGAATGCATCGTGAATGTCCGGCCTTCAATACGAGATCATCATCATCATCTTCATTGGAATAACCGTCAGCCTAGAGAGAAAGAAAGGGGGAGAGAAATGAGGGTGAGAGAGAGAGAGAGAGGAAGGTTGTTTGATTTGATTTAGTTTCCTAATTTAATGAGAATAATATTAATTAAATTATATCTCTTAGTTAAATTAGATTTATATTAACTATTCCAATATTGTCCTTTATGCGTTTTTGGTTCTTAATGGTTCCAAATGCATCAAGGTTCTCTGTTGAACCTCTCTCTCTCTCTCTCTCTCTCTCTCTCTCTCTCTATATATATATATATATATATATATATATATATATATATATATATATATATATATATATATATATATATATATATATGGAGTGGATCAAATGAGGACCGTGCTTAAAATAAAGCCGATAAGAACTAATAAAAGATCGCCACGTAAGCAATAGTCGTCTCTCACCTTAAAGGGCATTATAGACATTTACTTGATTTTTATATATGGTAACATGATTAATTTTTATTTAAAAATAAATAAATATATGAATTTCGTATCTTGTCACATTTCAATTTCAAAATTTAAATATTTCAATTTTAACAAAACTCTCGATCAACATATATATCAATTTCAATTCCAAAAATTAAATATATCAATTTCAAATTTCAACATCCATATTCACTAATACACAGCCGTGAACCACTTTCCACTCTACCAAAATGAACCGCCATGCACCACCACTTGGACTCGCCACTCACCGTGAACCACTCGTTACTCGCCTCTGCCGTGAATGAAAGTTTGTAGTGTGCACCTTACCGTGAACCAAACTGCGTTGAACCACCAGTGAACGAAACTGTGTTGAACCATCGTACCGTGAACCACTCGTCACTCACCTCTGCTGTGAATGAAACTACGTTGAACCACCGTGAATGAAAGTTCGTAGTGTGCACCTCACACACCAGTGGTGTGCACCGTTGAACCACCTCACGCACCGTGAATGAAAGTTCTCGTCTTTAGTCTGTTGCCGTGCACCACACCGACCGCCTCACCGTCTGTCGCCGTGAACCACCACCCTCCGATCTTCTTCTCCATCCTCAATCGCCTGAATAGCCGTGAATCACTCTCCTGGAATGTTCCGGATGCTATTGCCGTGAATCAGGCTACAAATCGAAACCGCCACCCACACCCCCGATTTGTTTTAAAAAAACGAAACCTCCTCATTAATTGCATATATTTGTTAAAAATATAAAGGTGCACAAATGACAAAATTGTCCTCTAAATGTTTTCCAAGTTGTATAAAACTCTATTTAATTACAAAATTGTCACCTTGCATTTTATTGGTTGATTCACAAATTTTAACAATTTCATTGGTTCTTATTATCCTCATTTTAAGCACGGTCCTCATTTTATCCTCACCCTATATATATATATATATATATATATATATATATATATATATATATATATATATATATATATATATATATATATATATATATATATAATCAGGTTCATCAGCGTACCTATAAGATTTCAGCGTACCAAGCGTACCCTAATATGAATGATCATTCACATATATTTTTTTTGAATAGACATATATAAGACAACATTATAAGACTTTTTTTCAAAAGAAGTAACATCATAAATCTTGTGAATGGTAAAAAAAGATCATGTGAATGGTCGTTCACACCATTCACATGGTGTGAAATGACCATTCACATGGATGACCATTCACATAAATTTGCATTGAGCATTCACAAAATTTTTAAGGACACATAAAGTGTGAATGTATATGAAATTCATATATCATGTGTATAACATTAAATTAAACATGGTTATGAGAAAAAAATTTTAAAAAATGTTTTTTAAGGTTGGTACCTTCGGGTGCACTTGATTTCGAGAGGTACTTTTTTTAACCTAACTCTCTCTCTCTCTCTCTCTATATATATATATATATATATATATATATATATATATATATATATATATGTGTGTGTGTGTGTGTGTGTGTGTGTGTGTGTGTGTGTGTGTGTGTGTGTGTGTATTCAAGATCAATGGGGTACCGGGGAACCATTTATAGCCAATCATTTATAATTAAAATCATTAAAATATAATATAAATTTTGCTTAAAACTATTTCCCACATTAATTAATGTTGGGGGTAAAAATGGTATTAAAAAGTTTAAATTAGAATCAAAGATTCTGTGTAGCCCATGAAAATCTTCATTTCAGTTAATATTATTCCTTACATCCATACTAAACATGTGCAATGATGACATTCCATAAAGCACGATTGAACATGTTCAATACCGTCAATATTTGTTTGTCACCAAAACGGTTAACAACGACTAAAAACACAATAAACCCCGATTGCACATGTTCAATAACGTGTAAATGAAATTGAACCTTCACGAACGGTTTGATAAAAATAATAAAAATATTTATTTGATACCTCCGGTTGAACATGTCCACTAAAACCCATTGTCGAATCCAATTGAACATGTTCACTAAAACCGATTGTCGAATCCGATTGAGCATATTCACTAAAACTCATTGTCAAATCCAATTGAACATGTTCATTAAAACCCATTTCGAAATTTATTATAATTATATTTTATGGAAGTAAATCTCTATAATTAGGGTATCTATTAATTTATTAGTTGTCATCTATTATTTAAGATAAACCTAATTGACTATATGTCCCTTTTAAACTTATAACCAAATATGGATGAACTCCGGTTCCCCAGTCTAACATGGTACCTCATTGATCCCGACCATATATATATATATATATATATATATATATATATATATATATATATATATATATATATATATATATATATATATATATATATATATGATCATGTTTACTCATACCCTTCTATATCGTATGAACGTGAGAACCATTCTAAAATATGTGCATTTAATGTATAAAATTATGCATTTGATGCTAAAACTTATACTTTTGAAAAATTTATGCATTTTATGCAAACATTTACCCATCTTATTCTAAAATTTGTCCATTTTATATATGAATTGTGCATTAGAGAAAGTTTGTGCATTTGAAGTTCAAATTTGTGCATTTAGTATTTAATTTAATGAATATAAATTTTAAATGTAATTTTAGTGTTAGATTATGATATTTAATTAATATTTAAGAATAATAATGATTTTAAGTTACAACTTTGATTTTTAAATTTGTGCATTTTGAAGTGGTTCTCATATTTTCACAAATTTATGTGTTTTTATCGGAACTCAACCCACATGTTTGTTTGTAGTTGTGATGAAGAGAAGAGTCAACTACAAGAGATGGATAAGTCGATTTAAAATAATAGGCACGCGTTCAAGTTCAATTTAAGATTGGTTGACTTATGATAAGTCAAACTTTTCATAATATTTCTATTCATTTGTTTCAATAATTTCATTTGTTTGATTATAAACTTCCAATATTGGTAAGATAAGTATGACGTGGTTGGATAAACAATAAATATGCTATTATATATAATTCCCTAAAGTAGAAAACAAATCAATTATTGTACATGAGATAGTATTGTCAACCATGTATACTATTTTCTATTAATTAACTTCATTATTAAATCATAAGGTTTTTATATAAAAAAGATCATTATTGATACAACAATTAATAAAAATGTTATCCTTAAAAAAAGCAAAAGAAAAAACGCAAATTTCTTTTTTTTTTTTCTTTGCCATTTATCAAGATTGCTTACCGTGGATGAGGATGAACAAAAAACATTTTAAATCATTAAATATCAGAAACAAATATGAACGGTTTGGTTCTTGATTCGTTTCATTCTGTTTATTATGTTCTTCATTATAAAACTAGGAAATACGGACTGATACCATCCAATCCAGTTATCGACTCTAATATTTTAGTTTCTTGTTGCAATCCAAACAGGTTTTTTGACCATTAAACCATGATAGATGTTCTAGGTACGGGTTTTATTTACTAAAAAGAATTTATGATATACATAGCTATAATTATGGTACAATAAATTTTACTTGATTATATAAGATGCAATTATTGTGAGTTTGTTGTTGTTTAGGATTAAGGGCTAAATGAATCATTAATCAAGATTAATGTAATAAGCATATGTTAGGATTAGGATTAAGCACTACAGGTGAGAATTTTTATCAATCTCTCGAAACTGAACTTGTGTCGAATCAGGACCAAATTGAAATGCAACTGAAGTTTTATAATCGGTTCTATACTAATGATATATCTCAAAAAAATCGGTTCCACTCGTTTTGATACTAGTACATAGGGGTGTTATTCGGGCGGGTTAATTGGGTATCGGGTTATTCGGTTCGGGTTATTCGAGTTTGAGTGTGTGGGTTAGCTACCCGAACCCGAACCAAATAAGGGGACGGGTTAAATGGGTATCGGGTATTCGGTTTGGGTTAAATGAGTTATTCGCTTTTGGTCTAAAAAATAAAATCATCTACAAAGTAGTTTAAATGAGTTGGGTAATTTGGGTAAAACGAGTTAAATGGTTTGAGTATCAAAATTGGGTATTTACATATTTACATTCTATATATAAACAATTTTAGTTATAAGTATAAACAAATCAAAAAATGACAAATATATATTAATCGGGTTATTTGGGTACCCGAATAAGCATAAATATTACCCGTAAGCCGAACCGAATTACTTATTCGGGTACCATTTAAACCGAATAAGAAACCCGAAAACCGAATAATCCGACTCATTTAACCCGATTAAGGTTCGGTTTGGATGGGTTATTCGGGTTCGGTTATTTTGCACACCCCTACTAGTACAACCTATCTCATCCACTTCAATTGATAACTTTGACTCCTAATTAAGTAATTATATCATCTTTAACTTCTCAACAAAGTAAACAATCGATATCTTCAAAATCAGGAATCAATGTCTTTAAAAAAAAAAAAAAAAAAGAAGCAATCGTTAAAAAAACAAACAAGAATTGATACTATATCTTCATCTTCAAAAATAATACATAGCATCATTTACGTCAAATAATACATAAAAATATCAAATAAGATTTTACTTTTTTATTGTTTAATTTATTCATCTTGAATTCTTATCCATATTCTGTGCATAACCAATTTAGTCAATTAGTAAAACACCCCCTTCTAATTACACCCCTAATTACCTTTTTAATTACTTAAATCATTATATAATTATTAATTGATTTGACTTTTCCGTTCAAAAAAAATTGATTTGACTATTAATCATTAAATAACTATTAAATGATTATCGATTGATTTGATTATGTAATAATTATTTAATTAATCATTATTCAATGATTGTTAATGAATTATATAAATTAAAGGGATAATTACTAAAATAGCCAAATCTCACACTTTTATTCACTTTTTAGCCATTTTATATACATTTTACCAAAATAGCCACACTTTACGTTACCACATTTACGTGATAGCCACAATTTACGTGATTTGTACTTTTTTTCATTTTTTTAATGCATTACGTTACAAAAGGTGTTTGGTCACGTAAATTGTTGTACTTGGTCACGTAAAGTGTGACATGACATCCCACCAAACATTCATGGGGAAGGAGCAAAAATGGTCACGTAAAGTACAACAATTTACGTGACCAGACACCTTTTGTAACGTAATGCATTAAAAGATGAAAAGAAGTACAAATCACGTAAATTGTGGCTATCACGTAAATGTGGTAACGTAAAGTGTGGCTATTTTGGTAAAATGTATATAAAGTGGCTAAAAAGTGAATAAAGGTGTGAGATTTGGCTATTTTAGTAATTATCCCTAAATTAAATCACACCCCTCCCCTAATAAACCAAAAAGATAATTTAATGATTTCATAAATTACATAATACTCATTGATAAAAATAAATTTGTACAAATTATCACTCCAACAGTACAGACGCATTGCATTCAGTATTATGGGCTTGTTTATAGGCAAGTAACCGATCTTTATACAATTTTTCCCATCCACTTTTTTTTTTTTTTTTTTTTTTTTTTATGGAACGCAAGTTATACCGACAAACAGTCGGCATTGGGTAACCTTCCTGCAGATCAACTTTTATAAAATGATTTCCATGTACATGTGCGATTGTGATGGATTCATTTTCAGAACGTGGGGTTGACCAAAGAGGAAAATACGTCTTGCTGTCTTCATTTGTTAAACAATAAAGAATGCACTCATACTTATTAGCGATCAAAATTCCAGAATCAGGCATAAACAACCAATGATGACTTGGTGCAAATCCGGAACCTTTCCAATTTAAAGATTCTTTCACTCTTTCGTAAGCAATGATTGTTTTATAATGTTTCTTATTTTTACGTAACTCCTCCAATAATTCACCGCGAACTGTTGGCCATTCGTTTTGATGTCGACCTATAGCAACAGCTATTGATCAAAAACCACAATTTCCACCACCTTCAACATCTTCTATGTCGATGACAAATGGTTGAAAAATGATGGAATTTCATTCATGAGTGGATGGTTGTATCGTACTGGTTCCTATATAAAATCGATAAAAATTCTTAATAGCAACCATCCAATAAATTGGATACATAATTATAAATATCATACATTATACTTGGATTGTCGGTGGATGAGAATAATACTCATCTTGTTGTGTAAGAACGTGATGAGCGTATCCATATTGCCATGAACTTGCCGGTTCCTAACGCTTCATATAAAACAAAGTGAATCCAATAGATAATGAAAAACATAAATAAACATAAAAATAAATATTTAATACATGTATTGGCTGGTAATTTATTAAGTTTTGCATAAACGGATCTTGTCCAAAAAAGTCGTTCACCATTGATGACGACTTTTGATATACGTAGTCTTGGTATGCTGGTGAGTGATCCAAAACAGATGGTATTCGATCATTCAAGTCAAAAACAACTGGCCTATAGAAGCGGCAGGACTGTGTTGTATGTGGATCGCGATACACATTTTCACTATGTCTTGGTGGCTCGTGTTGGGGTTGCGGATCGCGATACACATATTCACTATGTCTTGGTGGCTCGTGTTGATGTTGTGGAACGTGATACACGTATTCACTATGTCTTGGCGGTTCGTTCAAGTCAAATTGACGCGACATAGCTTGTTTGCCCTTATTTGGACGACCACGAGTACTTTTTTAGACAGAAGGTTTACCAACAGATTTGGTAGTTGAAAAAATTTTCCCCTTCAGTCTGCTCAGCATACCTAACTTTTCTGTACGATCCTGTTTTGCAAAAGTTTCTTTGAATTCATTGAGCTCTGCACCAGAAGATATGTCATCCGCTTCATCTTGGTTGGGGTTAAACACCTATAGTGTCGTCCAGAATGCATCAACCGTTTGTAGCGGAATGAACAAATCTTCCTTTAAATAATGATCAAGTTCATGCGCACATGGTAACCCATAACTGGTACGAAGTTTACACCCACAATTTTCAGTCGTTATATTTTCTATGTTGTTAAGCCGTTGTAGTTCAGACCAAAGTTTTTATAAAGCATATTTTGACACTTTTCCATTTAAAATCCTAAAAAGACGTGAATTTATCCTATGTGACACTTTTATTCTACTATTTTCTAATTTTTCTAGAACTGACGAGTGTTGTAATTTTATTATTTCTTCTATTTTTTCTACTATTGCATCTAACTTATTTCGTGATGAATTTAATAAACTTTTTAGACCGGCATGTTGGCTCTCCACTCTGTTTGTCGTGTTGTTACCGAAAGTGAGAGACTTGTCACACCAAGCTGACACAAACATTTCTTTATATGGGTTCAGCCAAGTATCATTCACATATGCAAGCACATGCGCTGAAACTATTAAAAGTCAAATAAAAAATATGTCATAATCAAATAAGTTAAAAAAATATATTTTAAAATTATAAGAAAAAATATATTATTTATAATGGTACATTTAGCATCATGCAGATACCGTTGTAGACTGATGTAATTATTTACATAGATGTCTTCTGACGAAGATTCAACCAATTTATCCCACTTATGTTGAAATAAATTCCAACCTTGTAGATTAAAACATGGTCGGTAATTTTTCAAAATATCTTGGGAGATATGCCGTCTGCATAGCAATTTATGGGCTTACGGAAAAACGATTGTGCATTCTTTCATTAATGCCAACTCTCTATCAGTAACAATCACTTTTGGTTGAACCTTTGGATTCATCATTGATTTTAGTTGGTTCAACGCTCAAACGTAATTTGTTGTTATTTCCCTATGCATTATGGCGTAACCAATACAAAATGTCGTATTGGTTGAAGTTACGCCAACCATTTGTAAAAGTGACATATTATACTTGTATGACAATATAAGTTATATGATTAGACAATAAAACTAATAATTATAAAATATAAAGAAATTATAAAATATTTTTTGTATACCTGTTTGTCTTATATGTGGCATCAATTAATAGAACTTGTGGAAATGATCTCCAGATCGTTAAAGATATTGGATGAAAAAAAATAGATCAACCAATTCATTAGTAGCTTCATTTTTATTAAGTCGACACAGAAATCCCTTGCAATTCAAAGCGGTGAAAAGAACCTCCAAAGGGGTTTTACCATCATCGTTGATGGTTTTACCTTTATACTTTTCATTGTACACATTTTTTAACGATGATAAATTATTTTCATTTCGATCCTTTATAAAAGCAAGAATATCACGTGGACTCACATGAGTCTTGCTCAATTCTGCCACAATATTTCTTTCCTCCTCATTGAGACACATCGCATATGGATGTCCCTCCATACTATTGGCAGCTAAATGAGTATGCGTACCACAAGTCACTGTTAACTTCCACGATTTAGTAGAATTATCATTACGACGAGAAACAATCTCAAAAGGACACCCAATTTTTTTTTGTTGCAGTATCTCTAGAAATAGATCCGACACCTTTATATTCACCACCTCGATCACAATTTAGCCAAACTTTTCTCAGTTCTTTTCTTTTTTGAAAACTTCGAACGTTTTCTTACAAAAACTATTCCTATAGATATTGCTACATTATTCACTCAATTTATTAATTTTTCAAAGGTCGCAAAGTCCTATATAAAAAACATAATTATACGCATTTATAATAGATTGACAAAAATATCATTACGGAACATAAGAAATATATGTATAATAAATTGACAATAATACCTCAGGTGCGGTAAACTCTGTAGTGGTATCGATAACATAGTCTTCGGATCTCGACATCTTGAAAGATTTAAATAACAAATGAATTGAAATTATACGAATGAAATAACTCCAACACAATCAAGAGAGATGAAAAAAGTAAGATTATTACATTATTTTACCAAAAAAAATTCTTCAAAGCCTTGCAAAAAATATTTTGATGATAGATTGGAAAAATAAGTTTGAAGGAAAAGAGTAATGGAGAGAGTGTCCATGGTTTTTTTAAGAAGGAATGCGTCCACGATTTTATACCAAACGTTCACGTTACAAAAACGAATAATTGTTGCTTTGGTTTTCGTAAATTAGAAATCATAAAGTAATTTTTTTATTGGTTTTTGTGCCCAGTTTGATAAGATAAAATTTGGTTTTCAATTTTCTTATATAAATAAATAAATTAATTAATTAAATGTATTTTTAGTTTATAAAAAAATAAAGTATTCATTTTGTACATCAATTTCTTCAATATTTGATTACATATTTAAATATTGGAATTTTCCGCTTCCACCTCAATTTGATGAATTAAATGACCGTAATTCATTTTGTTTTGTTTTTTTGGTTTTTGGTTTTGTCTCACAAGATGCATACAAAATATCAACTTTTGTTATTCATATTTTTCGTGTAAAAAATAGGTTTAATATGAAAAAAACATGTTTTTTTTTGTTTTTGCGGTATAGTCTATCCATGTTATTTTTTACCAAGTTTTGAATTTTTTTAGAAATCAAGTTTGGATTTTTTTAAATAAATTTCAGTCAATATTTTCAGGTTTTGCTTTTGTAATTCTATGTTACTTTTTTACTGATAAAACCTATTAATATTAACAGAATGTATTGTGCTATAAATTTTTAATATATGAGAAGTAAAAAAATTGATTTGAAAAAAAAAGAGGCGTGTAATTAGCACGCGGGACCCACATAATGAAAAACAAAAAATTAAAGATGATGTGACAATAGGGGGTGTGTCATAAGCATTCACGGGTCCACATCATAAAATAACAAAAAAATAATAAAGATGATGTGACAATAAGGGGTGTGTGATAAGTATATGTGGGTCCCACATTTCTTAAAAATAAAAAAAATAATATATTGATGTGACATTTGTGAGACCCACACCACTAATCAAGTAATTAAGAAGAAGGGAGGTGTGCAATTAACATAATTAAAGAATTTAGGGGGTGTGCGTATAGCAATGCCCTTTTGAATTCTTTTATTAAATTTCGTCATTACGTTTACTCACTTTTTCAAAACATTTATGATTATGAAAGCATTCTTTGTTAAAGTAACACTTGTTTTTTTTATAGGGTTAATATTGAAAAAACCCTATAAATTTTTCTCATTTTCACGATTAAGTCCCTAAACGTTTTTTTTTATTATTTAAGTCCCTAAACTATTTTCGTATTATTCAAAAGGATATATTTTTGACTGGCTACCGGATGAGTATGTAAAACACAACCAATAAAATACAAAATTTAGGAACTTAATCGCTAAAACATGTAAATATAGTGAGTTTTTTGAATAACACAAAAATTGTTAAGGGACTTAAACAATAAAAAAAAAAGTTTAGGGACTTGATCACAAAAATAAGGAAAGTTTATAGGGTTTTTCGATATTAACCCATAAAAATAAACACTTCATGAGCGAATAAAATTGAATTAAATTTGTTACCAAATTAAAATGACCTTTTGTGTTAACTCAAGTGTTACAATTGCTAATGAAAACAACAACCCTAAAGGTTAATTATATGCACCAAAACAAAGCTTTTGAAGAATTAAGTACATAATTAAATTATATAAATTAGAGAATATTATAATTTGAGGAGATAATAGAGAGCTTCATACTTTAGTAGTCATGTATTAGTGTTTCTCAAATGAAAATTAGGTCTTGCTAATGTTTAAAGACAAATATTATCATACATAGTACGTATAAATGTTGAAATGAAAGACATCGATCTTTAAAACATACTACATTTATGAGTTTTACGCAGGTTGTAGTGTATATATTTAAGACATAGTATATGTGTTTTTATCAAATATCTGTTTAGTACACAAACTAAGATACTAACGAGAAAACTCTTTGAATTACTTAGGCACTGAACAGTTTAGTCTTAAGATTCTTTAAAAAAGATTTTGAATTCTATTTCTACCAGTTTTAACTCTTTGGACCACCTGCCACTAAAAAAAAGACATAATTGTAACACAACAAATGTACCACTAATAAAAGAACAGTTAGAAAAAAGAGTTATATATAACATATACGTATAATATTTCAACTGCTCATCGTCGAGTACTTTAGGTTGAATTGTCAAACAAAACTGTCAAGTTATCAACTTAGTAAGACATAAAAAACAACTCATTAGTCACAACCATCTTTTTTATTAGATAAAAATTTAACATACCAATTTGTATATTAGTTTGAATCGGTTTATAATTGTGTGGAGCACGCAAGCATGCACAGTGGTGCACATGTCCAACAATATACATTTTGAAAAAAAAAATGGTAATTCCATCCTCTGAGGTCCTCAACTGACCGGTACCATGGCTAACGTAAAGCAGGTAAATCACTTAACTTATGGTTAAATGATATGTACAGGGTTTGTACCCTGAACCTCTCCTCTATGGATTCCATATCCCAACCACTATGTTACCTTCACGAAGATAACGATATACACTTAATGTCGAACCATACTAGTTTATGGTAGGCTAGTGATTCAGTCAAGAAATAAGCTAGTTGATGATGAATTATAAGAAATTCAAATATAAGCAACGTACTTATGAAAAAAAAAAACGTACTTTATTTATGTCAAAATTCAAATTACTAAAATATCCAAGTGATTGTTGTTGTTTCCGTATTAGCAACATGTTAGCCACTTTCGGTTATTTAACACCCAAGTCCAATCTCTCTCTCACGTGTCTACATACAAATAATAATAATAATAATAATAATAATAATAATAATAATAATAATAATAATAATTATTATTATTATTATTATTATTATTATTATTATTATTATTATTATTATTATTATTGTTATAATGTTATTACTAGTGGGATTAATTAACTAGAAATGATGACACGATTCCACGTGTTATGGGCAATATATTTCGTGCATAATGGTGTATAATTAAAAAAGTAATAATGATAAAAATCCAATATACATATATTTAGATAGTATTTAATTTTCTGTTTATTAAAATATTTATAAATTAATTATTTGTTGAATTGGTTGTATTTGTTTGATAAAGTTATATCATGAATTTTGTTGAAATAAGATTTTAAACTTTAATCAGTTATATAATAGTTAAGTTCCTAATCTTTATTTGTCTTAATAAAAGGATACATAATATCATCATAAGTGTAAATTATCAAGAAATGAAACATAAATATAAAATTTAGGGTTTAATATGAAAAAACTAACATTTTTTCATGTTTTTACTGTTTAATCACTCATTATTATTTTTTTACCAATAAAATTTTTAAGTTATTTATATGTTTGTGATTTTTAGATTTTTTTCTCCCTCAAAAGAGTTCAAATTTCAGGACTTTTCAGAAGGAAAAAGAATGAAAGACATGTTTTTTTTTAAAACACATAAGGTTGATTATGAAAAAAATAAAACTTTTCTGAAAATCAAATAAAAATATAGGTTTTTTCTTAGAAAAAATAACATGAAAGTGTGAAACTGTAAAAAAAAGATGAACATCTTTATTTTTTATAATAAACCCTAAATTCTAACAAAAGATAGAGCATGATTTTTTAAGATGAATAAAGATTATAAAGTTCAACTTTAATTCAACATTTTAGGTCGATTAAAGATTATAAAACCATATAAAAGAGAACTATAATCGAAAATTCAATATAATTAGAATCGATAATTGAATCATGTGGCAGTGGTATCTAACTATCTATAATTAAATTAAAGTTTTATCAAAATAAGTGTATATATTCTATTAATTAATTATGCTAAAGGATCATGACACACGCAACTCAATAATTTTAATTATATAATCAGCTTTAATTGTATTAAAAATGTGTTTTTTTTTTTTCATCGGCCATTATCATCACCACCACCATGACATCATCTTCTTCCCAAATAACTCTTTTTCTAACCAATAGAAAACATTCTTGCTACAAATTAAATGAAGAATATAGCTTTTAAAAATTAATTCCTTTTTAAATAGATTACGTAAAAAACTGATATGAAGTAAGAGAACTGTTTGACGAAAATAATACCAATTAATAATTAATATCTAAATTGTTGTAATTTATATATATAAGAACCTGATGTAATATAATTTCTCTAATCTTTTTATTAAATCTTTAAATATAAAATATGAGACCATAATTGTTGTCGCATGTCGTTCTTTTGACGAATTATATTTTATGTGTTTATCATTCAAAAAGTAATTTATGTGTTTATCTGATTAAATATTATTTTTATATGTTTATCAATAGGGTTTATTATGAAAAAAAAACCAACATGTTTTCATGTTTTTAGCGTTTTCGTCCCTTTATGTTATTTTTTCCATAAAAGTCCTCAAGTTAACTTTTCCATTTTGGTTTAGTGAAATTTGGACATTAGACCCCGATTATAATTGTGAACGGGATTTTAAAAACTGAAAAACCGGGGTCTAATGTCCAAATTCCACTAAACCAAATTGGAAAAGTTAACTTGAGGACTTTTATGGAAAAAATAACATAAATGGACGAAAACGCTAATCACAATTATAACCGGGGTCTAATGTCCAAATTTCACTAAGCCAAAAAGAAAAAAAATAACTTGAGGGTTTTTATGGAAAAAAATAACATGGAGGGACGAAAACGCAAAAAACGTGAAAATATGTTGGTTTTTTCATAATAAACCCTTATCAATATGAATAATTATTTAAATTTAAATTAATATTAAATATAAATCTATATTTTGTGTCATATATACTTATCTATATATTAATTAAAGAATTATTTTATGTGTTTATAAATATTTAAATTATATTAAAGCCCGATTATAATTGGTAAACCAAAATTTCAAAAACTGAAAAGCCAATATATAATAACTAAATTTCACCGAACCAAAAATAAAAGAGTTAACTTGATGATTTTTATCAAAAAAAATATAATGAAAATACGAAAACGCAAAACTCATGAAAAATTGTTATTTTTCGTAATAAACGCAAAAAAAAAAGGTTAAAACATTAATTAATAAATAAAAATGTGTAGAAAAGAAGGATAGACGCGGCGATTCGTGCGAGAAGGAAGGAAAAGGGCGTGAGCTCTCCATGTTCCCAAAGGGTTATACCTAAACAACAATGTTTCACTTACACCCCCTTAACAATGTCAATATATCACTTTCATCTTATATTCTTTTTAACAACTTTCATCTCATGTCCAACTTTATACATATCTAGATTCACTTTCTCCTTTTCGTTCTATGACTATAAATGAAGGACTGTTGCATTATATAAGAATCAAATTCTCATGTTACAAAGACATTAATATCAAATTCCTCTGATATAATCGAGATTAACTGTAAGTCGATGTAACAGTTGGGTCTTATTGAAAGTTTATCAAACGTACATCAACAACCGTCCTTTTCAAAGTTACAATACGACCCCTAATCGCAAGAGACAATAAAGGATATTCATAAGTTGTATCACGTCACGAATCTTGTGAACCTTTGGGATGACCTAATAGCCACTTATCAAGCATTACAAGATATAAGGGCATGACGATTGCACGTGAATTCACATATATTTGTCACTTTCTTAAACTCTTCAGGTTGATGAAAAAATTATAAATTATTAAAACAATAATAATCAATTAAAGTTATCTATTAATTCCAATTTTCAATAACATATATAATTATATATTCTCTTACAAATTCTGACTCATGACATCATCTTCCAATGGAAAGATTGTGATGTTTTCTAGGTTTTGAAAGAAAATTACAAAACTATTCCTTGAACTATTGGCTACTTTAAAAAGTGGTCATTATTCATCGGTTTTTTTTTGGTAATTCCACCATTGCATTCAAATAGGCATTCATATATGGTCCTTTTAGTACATAAAATTCACACAACATTAGAGGTGAGCAGTATTTGGTTTGAAATAAAAAAAAAGTGAAATTTAAACAAGTTGAATTTCTTTTAAACCAAACTAAATATGAAATTTGGTTTTCAAATTTATTTTAGACCAAACCGAATTTTAAACCAGGTTTATGGTTTGAATTATGCTTTGACTGAGTTTAAACCAAACCAAACCGAATTACCGAAAAACAAAATTTATGTACTTACACACACACACACACACACACACACACACACACACACACATATATATATATATATATATATATATATACATATACGTACGTACGTACATACATACATACATACATACATACATACATACACACACACACACATATATAGATATATAGATTTAAGATCTAATGAGAAGCTAAATACATCTTGAGAAGCACCGTGTTTCACTTTTTTACATATAAATTCACCATTTTTTGAATATATAAATAATGAATCATAAATTTTGAATTAAATAAATCAACCATTCATTACTTTTTTACATTGATTCATTAGTTTTTGAATTTAAAAATATTGAATCGCAAATTCAAGAATAAATGAATTAATGTACAAAATTAGTGAATCAATATATAAAATTAGTGAATCAATATACAAAATTAATGGATCATAGTTCTTCTCACATTT